>CATIWC010000637.1:0-238301 GCA_948472305.1 Vicia faba | reverse complement strand
AAGAGAGAGAGAGAGAGAGAGAGAGAGAGAGAGAGAGAGAGAGAGAGAGAGATAGAGAGGAGAGAGATAGAGAGAGAGAGAGAGAGAGAGAGAGAGAAGATTGATGAGTTAGTTATACGTAACTAACTATCTAAACTGAATTGTATTATTGTTGCTTCTTTGATTACAAATAATGGCCCTATATATAGGCAAGATGCCCATGCCCAAAACATGCTAAAAGTCCAAATAACCACATAACAAGAATTAACCAACTAACACACCCCCTAATTTATGTTATCAAGACTTCTCATTCCAATGCCCTTCTTTAACTCTTCGAATCTCACTTTCTTCAGAGGTTTGGTGAATATGCCAGCTAGTTGCACTTCTGTCTTGCAATATTTTATTTCAAGCTTCCCTTTGTTGACTTGATCCCTCAGAAAATGATACATTTTTTCAATGTGCTTACTTCGACCATGACACATTGAATGATTTGCAAGGTTTATAGCTGACTTGTTATCAACAAACAGCTTCATCTTCGATTCCATTATTCTGAGTTCTTCAAGTAGCATGTTGATTCATACTGCTTCGCATGCATCATATGATGCATCCACATATTCTGCTTCACATGATGACAAAACCACAATGCTTTGCTTCCTCCAATTCCAGGAGATTGGAGCTCCTTCGATCATGAAAATTTATCCTGCAGTACTCTTCTTTTCATCTTGATCTCCACTGAAATCTGAGTCAGTGTATCCTTGCACTTTGACATCTGTACTGTTCTTCGACTTCTTTGGTAACAACACACCATGATCAATGGTTCTTTTGATGTATCTCAACACCCTCTTTACTGCAATGAGATGACATTCCCGAGGCTTCTCCATAAATCTGCTCAACAATCCCACACTTTGGCAGATATCTGGTCTAGTATTGCAAAGATATCTCAAGGATCCAATGATTTGTTTGCAAAGGGTCGAACTTACAAACTCATCATTCGATTCCTTCTTCAGCTTTGCTCCAGTCTATAATGGAGTAACAGCTGCCTTATAGTTGCTCATATTGAACCTCTTCAGTAAATCTTGAGCATACTTCGCTTGATGCAAGAAAAATCCTTCTTCGACGTCTTTGAATTCCATTCCCAGGAAATAGGAGAGATTCCCTAAATCAGACATTTAGAATTCCTGCATTAACTTCAAATTTACCTTCATTATCTCAGCTTCGTCTGCTCCTGTAATGAGTAAGTCATCAACATAGAGGCATAAAATGATTTGATTGACACTTTCAACATCATTTACATACACTCCATGTTCAGAGACACACTTTGTGAAACATGCTTCGATTAGGAAGCTATCTATCCTTTTATTCCAAGCTCTAGGAGCTTGCTTCAAGCCATAGAGAGCCTTCTTTAATTTGTACACTTTCGACTCCTGCCCTTTGACGTTGAAACCTGGTGGTTGAATAACATATACTTCTTCTTCCAATGGACCATTCAAAAATGTTGACTTCACATCAAGTTGATGCATTTTCCATCCTCTACATGCAGCTATCGAAACAATAATCCTGATTGTTTCGATCCTAGCAACAGGTTCATATACTTCGTCGAAGTCAATACCAGGTTTTTATAGAAAACCTCTGGCCACCAGTCTTTCCCTATACTTTGCAATCTCATCATTTAGCCTTCATTTCACCTTGTAGATCCATTTCACATTGATTGGTTTCTTGTTGGTTCTTTCGACAAGCTCCCAAGTCTTGTTCTTCTCAATGGCTCTAAGTTCTTCTTTCATGGCTTCACACCAATTCTAATTGTTCAAGGCTTCACCCAAAGTAATTGGTTCTGCTTCAGCTGTCATCACAACTTCTTCGATTAAGTTACCATCTGCATTGATTGCTTGATATGGAAACCTCTCATATCCAACCAGCCTAGTCGACTCATTTCTTATTCTTGTGGATCTTCTTTCATTCTGCACAGGTGGTTCTTCATTTCGACCAATCGAAGTACCACCTTGTTCATTTTGACTTGTCGAAAGCTTCGTTCTTTTCATCTTCTTCTAACACAATTGTGACTGTGTCTGATTCTTGTTGAACTAAACTTCGACTCCAATCCCATCCTTTGCTTTCGTCTACAAGAACATCTCTACTGATAACTAGTTTATCTTCAATTGGTGCATACAACTTGTATGCACCAGTCGAATGATAACCTATGAACACCATGACTTCACTTCGATCATCCAACTTCTTTCTCAATTGTTCAAGTACATGCCTAAAACACATTGATCCAAAAACTATAAGATGAATTATATTTGGCTTCGACCTTGTCCAAGCCTCATGTGGTGTCTTTTCGATCATTTTCTTCGCTGGACATCTATTTAGAATGTATACTGCTGTCGAAGCTGCTCCAGCATAAAATCTCTTAGGCATATTCTTAGATTTCAACATACATCTTGTCATCTCTAGTACACTTCTATTCTTTCTCTAAGCTATGCCATTATGCTGAGGCGTATAGGGTGCAACAACCTCATGCTCTATACCTTCCTCATTGCAAAATCTGGAAAATTCAACAGGAGTATATTCACCACCACCACCACCAGTTCTTAACTTCTTTAATTTGCAGCCACTTTGTTTCTTAGTATGCAACTTGAACTTCCTGAACTGTGTGAATACCTCACTCTTCCTTTCAATAAGGTAAATCCACACATGTCTAGTGAATTCATCAATGAAAGTAAGGAAATACCTGTTACCTCCATTAGACTTTACTTCAATGGGTCCACACACATCTGAATGAACCAACTCCAGTTTTTGCCTTGATCTTATAGGCAAGTCACGGTTGAATGTCTTCCATGTCTGTTTAGCTTTGCAGCATTCCTTACATATCTATTTTGGTTCCTTCACATACGGCAACCCAAGCACCATTCTTTTCTGATTGAGCATACATAAACTCTTGAAGTTTAGATGTCCATACATGTGATGCCATAGCCAGGTTTTCTCGTCTTCTTTTGTAGTTGAAGCAAGACATTTATGATCTAATGTGTTGAGTTCAACCCTGAACGTTTTGTTCTCCGCCAATGGTGCTTTCATTATTAGCCTCTCATCAGCCCTATATACCTTCATCTGATTATTCTCCAACTTCATATTGAAGCCTTTTGCAAGTAATTGACTTAAACTTATCAAGTTACTTGTCATCGAAGGTACATATAGAACTTTAGCGATAATAGCCTTTTGACCATCCTTTCTGATAATCAAAATATCTCCTTTACCACCTGATTCGATACGCCTGTCATCTGCAAACTTTATCACCTTTTTGACTAACTCATCTAACTTGGTAAACCAGATTTTATTGCCAGTCATGTGGTTGCTACATCCTGAATCCAGATATCACATGTTGTTTTTCTCAGTGTTCGATTGAGTTTTTCACCAGTAACAACACATCATCAGAATCACTACTTCCAGCTCGTGCATATTGAGCTTCATCACTATCTTTCGACTTTGCAGCTTTCTTTCTTCGACAGTCTCTAGCATAGTGGCCAAAGCCTTGACAATTGTAACATTGCACCTCTTTCGTGTCAACTTTCTTCCCAAAATACTTGTTGCCCAATCTTTTTGAATCAATATTCTTTCTTGACTTCTCATCACCAGCAAGATTCTTTCGCTGCTTCAATTTTTCTTTTCCAGCTTTCTTGCTGAATCTTGATTGCAATGCTTGTTCAACTGCTTTCTCCCTTTCTGAGTTTCTTTGTTGCAGCCTCATTTCATGAGCCTCCAAAGAAGCTTGAAGTTCTTCCAACTTCATCTCAGATAGATTCTCGGCCTCTTCAATTGTTACAATAAAGTAATCAAAGTCTGCAATTAAAGATCTCAATACCTTTTCTATCTTTTGTAGAACCGTTAGTGCTTCACCACACGCCTTCATCTGGTTTGTTAGCGCTACAACTCTTGAGAAATATGCAGAAATAGATTCATCTTCTTTCATCTGAAGCATCTCATACTGCTTCCTCAAAGTCTGCAACTTCACCTTCTTCAGTTTCTCATCTCCACCATACAAGGATTATCAGCTTTTCCCAAACTCCTTTTGTTGTTTCTTCTTCGATTATCTTCTCAAATACATCACAATCCATACACTGGTGAATCAAGAACAACATTTTACCATCTTTCTTCCTCTGATCTTTGTGCGTAGCTGTCTGGGCTTCTGTAGCATTCACTTCCAGTTGTGATATTCCATCATTCAAGATTTCTACAATATCTTGAAATCTGAAAATAACCTTCATTTGTGTCACCCATCGTTGATAGTTTTCACCTTTGAAAATTGGTAGATTTGCTGGAAATTGTGTTGATGTTGTTGATCCGTTTGTCATTAGATTCACTCTGAATCGCAAACAAGCTCTTGATACCAATTTGTTGAAACAAAGAATTCAAGAAAGATGAATATTGTGAAAACAAGAAGAAGAAGAAGAAGAAGAGAGAGAGAGAGAGAGAGAGAGAGAGAGAGAGAGAGAGAGAGAGAGAGAGAGAGAGAGAGAGAGAGAGAGAGAGAGAGAGAGAGAGAGGAGAGAGAGAGAGAGAGAGAGAGAGAGAGAGAGAGAGAGAGAGAGAGAGAGAGAGAAGATTGATGAGTTAGTTATGCGTAACTAACTATCTAAACTAAATTGTATTATTGTTGCTTCTTCGATTATAAATAATGGCCTTATATATAGGTAAGATGTCCAAACTCAAAACATGCTAAAAACCTAAATAACCACATAACAAGAATTAACCGACAAACCAATGAGACAGACAACCTATACCAAAATCTCAAGACTTATTAAAACTTGGAGCTAATGTAACCTAGTTATAATTATCGTTTGTTGTAATAAGATTAAAAAAAGCGAATTATTTTGTCGGTTTGTCCTCTCTCAACGCAATAAACATGACAATGTTACATCCAAACTATGGTTCACACCAATACTAGGGAGGTTGACTTAATATAAAAAAAGACCCTCTCATTGTTAATGGAATTATTAGGTCTATTCTCTCATAGTTTCCACTAAACATATAGTACTAACTAAGACTTAGTTTACAAAACAAAGATATTTTGAGAAAATTATGCTACATAGTTAATATTGATAATGAAGCTGCCAAAATTTGTGATTAATATGTAAAATTTGTTTAAGCTTTAAGGTATTTCAAAATCTTGATGAGAATCTATGATCTAAATCATCTACTTTTTTTACTCATGAAAAGATTCTAAATCTGTCTCATTGTAAATTATTGTTGAAATATTTTATTATTTAATTATATTTAAATATTATTATGTGAATAATTATTTTATATTAATGATATTAACTATTTATTAATTAAGAGATATGGCATAGTAAAATAATTCAACATTACTCGTCCTTAAGGGATGTTTGGAATAATATTTTGTTTATAATTTAATGAGGTGTGTTTTTAGAAAAGTGACATGTACAAAGGCATCATCATTGTTCTTAACGTTTTAATTAATTTATAAATAAAATAATATAAAAATATATTAATTTTACTTCTTTTTTTTGTTGCAATTTTATAGACTAATTTAATTTTTCAAGCTGAAAATAATTAGATTAACGATAAAATTCTTATTCAAAATACTAACATGACTACAATTTCAAATTGATAGTTAAATTGAAAAATATTATTATTTTCTTGTTAAAGATAAATATTTATATATAAAATATTTCATAAAACAATCTACAATATAATAAAATATACTATTTTTTATGTAATAAATTTTAATGTATAATACAATCTATGTAGTGTTAACACATCCTTTATTCAAAAGTCTCTCCCTCTTTTATATTTTAATACTTCTCATCTTAATACTCTTGAATATACTAAATAAAATTAAAATTACAAAGTTAATATAATTTTAATATAAAATTAAAAGTAATAAAGTTAATATTACTTTGGATATGATAATAAATAAATTAATAAAGATTATTGATCACGAAACTACTAAAATTAAAATTAAAGGTTTAATTATAATTTTATCTTTTTATTATTTTTTGTTGATTTACACAATTTATTTCTCTATTTTAAATTTAAATAATTTTAAATTTTCTAACATTATTATATTTAAAAATTGATAATGTCATTATTTTATTAAATATGAAACTTTAAAAATACAAAATATAAATTACATGTTATTAAAAAGAAATGTACATCTCGTCAATTATCATTGAAAAAATCAGAGTTTCAAAAATTGTATTGGATTGATCAATTGGACCAGTCGAACCAGGAATCGACACTATAAAAAAACTTGAATTTGTCAGGTGAATAGTACCCCCGCAAATACAAATATCATCCTATAACGTAACTATTACGGGGCGGACAAAACACCTCACAAAAATGTTAGTCGTAACTTTTTACAAAGAGTAACACATTTCGCAAATTTGTCGGGTGTTTATCACTTCACAACTTTGCTTGGTGAAACTCACCTCACAACTCTTTTTTCATGTTCAGAGCTGAAAACACGCATGTCAGAATAGAGAGAGCATGATGGTTCAGAGCATAGCAGAAACAACAAAAATTTGCAGGGTGAAATTCACCTGACAAAATTTGATTAGAGGGGGTGAAATTCACCTAGCAAAAATTTTGAATTCTGCCAAATAAAATTTATCACACAAACAGTTAATAATATAATATAAAAAATAATATATTTATATTATTTTAAATATTAAATTAATATTTAGAATAATATAAATATAATAAATAATTTAAAATTCAGAAATTAATTAAAAATACTAAATTTATAATTAATTCTAAATATTTAAACTTATACTTAATTTAAAAAATCCACAATTAAATAAATTCGTAATTAATTCAAAATAATTAAATTCATAATGATATTCATTAATCCAAATTGTCATCGTCACTTTCGTTTTCTTCAGCATTCTCATTCTCGTCTACCGCTCATTAGTTACCAACCGCTCCAACTTCGCCACCACCATATTGTTGTTGAAACATTTGATGTATTTGTTGTTGTATTTATCGTTGTATTTGTTGTTGTACTTGTAGTTGAATTTGTTGTTGTGTACGCATATTATTTGCTCTTGTGAAAGTCTCAATATTTCTTTCAACTCAATTTATTTTTTCTCATTTCTTCCAATTCAGCATTTTTTGCAGCTTCACGTGCTGCTTCACTTTGAGCTAACCGTTTAATTGTTTCAGCCATTTGAGGGGTTAATGTCGGAGGACATGAAGACCCTTCCCCATATACTATTCTCATAAATAAAGAAAACCTATCCCCCTTTTTTGTAGTTTTTAGCTAAAGATCCAGTAGCATAAATTTTTCTATTTTTATTCTTTCTCTTACTTGCTTTCAACCAAAGATATTGATCAATAGCTGGATCAAGAGGATGTTGTCCCTGTGGACCACCTAACTCAAGATGTTTAGATAAAAATTATGCCTTCAGTCTTTGGTACTTCGCCTATACATACGTAAAAAATTAAATTAAATAATAGAGTTTAGACAATTTTTTTAAATAAAAAATTTAATATAACATTTAAATATTAATATCATCTTACTTGAGTATCTCTAGCATATTCGTCGCTATACTCTCCATCTCTTCTCCGATAAGTCCTCTCATGAAGCTCTTGCATTAATGAAGTTCTTCCTTTAGCAATAGTCTAATTGATACATAGAACTTCAATTAAAAATATATCACAATTAATAATATAATTTAAAAAAGTAATGAGATGAAAATATAATTACCATCTGATCAACATGATCGACAATACTAATGCTTCCAGCTCTATGATAAGTGGCTTCCCTTTCTGATGCTCTACGTTGCTTTGCTTTTTCAGATTTTTTTAAACTCATCTGATTTCCAGTAAGCAAGCATTTCTTTAAATACATTTTCTTCTATCCATGGAGGCTTAATCACTCTTTTTTCCCAACCAAGCCTGGCACGCCTAAGCATGTCAAAAATTCAGAATTATGCTCTCTTCTTAAAATTAATCTCAATCATCTCATCATCTAGTGTGTGCTATACACACTTCTCATGCAATATTGAAAAATTATTATATAATTAAAATAAGATGGTTAGAAATTAAAAAACTAATTGCTTAAAGAAAATAATATACTCGAAATTTGTCAAACCATTTGTTATACAACTCAATATCCTTCTTTATAAGGTGTCCAAAAGTCTTCCAAAATGCTTTATATAACTCTTGAATAACTTCTTTTATGCTAACTACAACAGACCTACTTGGTACAAAACTAAACAAAAATAATTTGAATAAGTATTAATTAAATTTTAAAAAATGGAAACATGTGCATATGCGTAATATGTAAGAAAGAAATTTACGAGTTTCCAACAGGCCTAATAACCCATCTTCCCTTAAACTCTCATGTTTATATTCCATTACAACCACATCCACGTCCTCAATATCCTCCTCCTCCCCTCCTCCTCCTCTTGGCCAGGCAACATATGATCATCCTGCTCCTGATGGACTGATGAGAGTACATGTGAGGTGTGTGAGCCCCTAGGGTGATGAGATGTTAAGGATCCATGTGGGGAATGTGAGGTGCGTGAGCCTCTAGGGTGGTGGGATGACGAGGATCCACGTGGAGGATGTGGGATGTGAGATCCCTCGGGCTGTTGGAATGATGAGGGTCCCAGGTGGGGGATATGGGATGCTAGATCCCCCAGACTGTATGTATGGTGGGGGTATGTATGGCTAAAATGACGTGGGTATAAAAAATCCTGGTGGAACAACCTGTGAAGTGAGTAGTGAAGTTTAATATCTATGAGATGGATAAGTGCTCATAGACTGAGGCATAGTTTGTTGTTCCCTCTGACTAGACTGAGGCATAGTCTTCTGAGTCCCATGTCTAGATTGAGGTGTAGTCTGTTGAGCCCCTGACTAGACTAAGGCAGAGGATAATACATCGAATTTGGATGCACCTCACTACATGTATCCTCATGTGATGGCCTTTCTTACCCTTACCTCTGTCCTCAGAACGAGGTGACATTTTACCTAATTAAAAGAAAATATTTTGTTTATAAAATAATTAATAAACAATATGTTGACAATATAATAGACACATCATTCAAATACACAATATGTATTATTTAGTTTGAATATATTAAAGACATGACAACAAAATCTTCATTAAAATACTAGATGCATCATAATTCAAATAAATAATATATAAAAAAAGTGATATATTCAAATTGTATATCCTCAAAATCTTCATTATCTTCATTTGATTCAAAATTATCTTTGGATTATGACTCTTCACCATCTCTATCCACATTATTTGCTGACAATAATATAGATGCATCAACTTGCTGACCCCAACCTCGTTATCATACAAACTTGTAAGTTGTTCAACTTCAATCACATCATTATTTTGTGACATTCCATCGACTTGATAAGCAAGGTCTTCCATAAGTTTATCAGTTTCAATATGGTCTATTGGTTTGACTTGATTGCAATACACCAATCTCGCTTACCTGGCTGAATTGAAGGATAAGGGGCGTAATAAACTTGCCTAACAAGAAGTGCCATGATGAAATGATCATAATGTTTGTACCTTTGGTCCATTTTAATCTCTACAATGTTATATTTTTTATTTATTTTTGTGCCTCTAGCAGATGGATCATACCAATCACAATAAAACAAGAAAATTTTGTTTTCCTAGTCCAAATAACTGTATTTCAACTCGTAAATATGCATAATGACACCATAGAAGTCATATTCACCACCATCTGTAACTCCTTTTACAAACACGCCATGATTTATGGTTTTCTTTCCTTCTGTCCATTCATAAGTGTGAAATTTATATTTGTTTACAAAGTATGTGTGTGTGCCATTTGTTCACACGTTTAATAGGGCCTTCAGACAAGTTCCTCAAACGGAGTAATTGTGGAGACAATTCAAGATTACACGCCAATTTTTGCTTGAACCATGATAGAAAATAAGTATGCTTTAACCATGATGAAAAATAAACATGTAAGGTTTCTTCATGCACATCTCAGGGGAGAGGTTATAAGGGGTAACAATTACCGTCCAATAAGAATATCTAGCATCAGATCAAATTACTTCCATGCCTCACCATCAGATGGATGTTGCATAGTGCCTGAACTTGTTTTGTTTGTATGATGCCATGTCATTTGACTTGTATTGTGCATTGAAGCAAACCATCTCCACAACCTTGTTATTATCGACAGATAAAATATTGATTTCATAATTATGTGTTTTTTATTACGATAAATGGCTTTAGTGTGAACTACACACCTTAGACTGTTGCGAAACTTACATTTCTCTAGCTCTCCATCGTTTGTACCAAACTCATTGTCATAGAACAACATACAACCTCTAATGCAACAATCAATCTTCCTTACTTCTAAATCCAACTTCATAACCAATCTCTTTGTGTCATAATAACTTCTAGGAAAATTGTCTTTCGTAGGAGTCACATCCAACATCATTTGAGAAAAAAATTCCAAACACTGATCAAGAACATTCTAGTTTGACTTCACGGCCAATAATCTCACACACATATATAATTTAGAGTCTGACGAACCCTCAAACAATGACATGTTTGTTTCTTGTAACAACTGATAAATTTTTTGAGCTTTCTCATTCGACAACTCTTCCTCATAACTATCTTATTGTTTATCGTAGGCCACATTCACCCCTAAAGTATCGCCAATCATGTCATCGTGTAGATTAAATTGTTCTTCATATTCCGTATGTGATTGACTACTTGAGCCCTATTGTAAATTACTAGTCTCTGGTATATTCATCGGCATTTCTTCCCCATTTGATGTCCAAACCAATAATTATCCTTAAATCCCTTTCTCTTCAAATGAATTTCTATTTTTTCTGGATCACGTATTGTACGTCTACATCCACATTTAAGACATGAACATCTTACTCCTCTCTCTCTTTGACAACATTCTTGATGAAATGCCCATGTAATAAACAATTTAACTCCTTCCTCAAATGTGGTTTAAGTTACTACTACAAAACGCACAAACAACAATGCCAAGGTCACCACGGTTCGCCCCAAAACCGTAATGACATCACAAAACTAAGGCGCTAACATTTTATTTTCAATTTTTTAATTGATAATTTAAGGTTATAATTATGGTTAATTCACTAACCGTGGTGATACATTCTAGCTTTCCTAGGTTCGATCCTCAGCTCCCTTGAATAGTTTATCCCTTTTACTTTAATGCATGCTTTTTCAATTAAATTTATATATAATAAAAAATAACATGTGTACCACTACGGCTCGTTTGAACACCATTGTTACACATTGTCGATTCTTTGTATATATTTAACACTAAGTACCCATTCTTCCACTGATAAAAGAAACTAAACCCTAACACCAACATCGTCGGGAAGAAGAAAACAATCATAACACTCATTGTTGTTGTCCATACTTGTCTCAATGTCTCATTCCAATGGTGTAAAATCTCTATCTAGAAATTTGTGTGCTTGTGATTATCGTATATGCTTTCGTTTCTATGTAAGAGGGGTCAAAATAAAGGAAGGCTTTTTTGGAGATGTCTAAATTGGTGGACTGATGAAACATGTAATTTGTTCATATGGGATGAAGACTTGAGAGATAAATTGAAAGATGAGAGTAATATGATGCTAGAGTTGGAAGACGTTGGGTATTTGAAGGTTATGTATACAAATTCAAAAAAGAAGAACAAGAATTTGAAGAACAAATTGAAGTCAGAGAGGTTTTCTGGAAATTTGAAGATGTTATGTTTTCTTATCTCCTTTTTGTTTAATATTTACTTTATTATAAAATGTAATAGTTGAATTAGGGTTTGAAATTTGAAAATGTTATGTTATCTTATATCCTTTATGTTTGATATTTTCTGTACTTTGTTATGAAATATAAGAGTTGAAGATGCAGTGGACTTGACAGGAATATGCAACTAACAGACCATTTCTTACGAGTAAGTTCATCGCAATAATTTTCAATTACAATAATGTGTTTTATATATTTTGAAGTTTAAGCTTTTAGGTTAAGTTGATAGTTTAAGTTGAATGTTTAAGTTGATAACTTTAAGAGAGTTAAGCAAATTATAAAACTTTCATACATAATCAAATCTAAATCCTCCCGCTGAGATAAAGTTAGACCAATCATAGTCAGCCTCATCATCATCATCATCAAAATTGAAAAAGTCATCATTTGTCTTATCAACCTTCTTCTTCTTCTTCTTCTTCTTCTTCTCCTCACCCTGAGAGCTCTCATTAGTCTAAACACAACACCTTCTACAACAACATCAAGAATTTGAGGATGGTTTTGCACCACAACATCGGCCTCTACAGCAACATCTTGATTATGAGGCTGGTTTGGCACCGCAACACCCTCTACAACTACATTTGAATTCTCAACATTGTTGACGACATGAGCAGGATAACACATGTTGATTTCTTTGGATGAAGATGATTTTTGAGTCTTGGTTCTTCCGCTTTTATGATGTTTCTTCTGATTCTTCATCTTCTTATCTTGGAAGTTTAAAAATCAAAGCTGCTCATCATTGTTTCTTTAATTCTGTACGATTTCTTTTCTCTTGAACGTTGGAAAGATTGCATTTCTCGAGCTTTTCAAATTTTATTATTTACTTGTAATTAATAGAAATTTTGATATCAATTAATAATTGGTTTAGTACTGATTCTGGTATAAAAATTTGATATTTATTCAAATATTATATCACAACGGTTATTATGAATAACCGTTGTTATAAGGCGCGCGCTTTCCAGGTTACTACGACGGTCACTGGACCGTGATTGTAAGTACCACATATACAACCACGCTACATAACAATGCATGGTCCCACATGATTATATATCTTTTCTAACCGGTGTTAAATACCTTTACCGTAGTGAATCTGCGTCTTCCAACATACATACGATCGTACATCCAACTACAATAATACTTATAATATTTCATATTACACGTTTACAATACCATACCCAAAAACGCTTTAACCAATTAACCAATTCAATTTTTTTGATCAATTATATCAAATATCTAGTACATATATAATTCTATATTAAAACATAGTAAATAATATGAATATGTTTATTATAAATTACATTTCATTTTAAAATTATAGTGTAACATATTATTTACAAAATAATCATACTATTATAAAATTATATTACATTGCTATTTTAAAAATATATTATAACAATCATATAATAATAATATATTAAAAAAAAGAAAGAAAATGTAAATACAATATTTATGTTACTATAATATATGTTTATGTATTAATTATGTTTAACATAATTATGTATTTATATGCTACTACAAAATATAAATTTATAAAATATGTTTTTAATAATAATGTTTAATTCTGTTTTTAATTAATAATAATAATAATATTCTGTTTATATAAATATTAAAATAATAATAATAATCTGTTTTTAATAATAATAATAATAATAATAATAATAAGAATAAGAATAAGAATATTAATAATAATAATCTGTTTTAAAAAAAAATGATAATATTCTGTTTTACAAATAATAAAATATTCTGTTTTTTATAATAAAAAATATTCTGTTTTATAAAATAAAAATATATTCTGTTTAATAAAATAAAAAATTCTGTTTTTACAAATATTAATAATATTTTATTTTTAAAAATAACAATAATAATCTGTTTTTTTTTAATAATAATATTCTGTTTTTTTAATTTTAATATTCTATTTTAAAAAATATATTTTTCTGTTTTTGTAATGTAATATTAATAATAATATTCTATATTTAAAAATAATATTTTACTGTTTTAAAAAATTTATAGTATTGCGTTTTAAAAATATAATATTTAATTTTAAAAATTAATTATACATATTTATATTTATTTCGGTTTTAATAATATTACGTTTTTAAATTGTTTTTTAATTTTAAAAAGTATATTATAAATCTGTTTTACAACAATAATAAACTTAATCTATAATATTATTTATTTATTTATGAAAAAACGAAAAAAAATCATACAACATATTTATTTATTTATGAAAAATGAAAAATAATAAACTATAAACATATATTCTATCATTTCAACATTTCAACGTATTTATACACAATAAAATCATATAAATTTTATTTTAAAAAATCTAAAATATTTTACACAAATCTAACCATCATTATTTTTATCATACAAATCAATTTAACCAGCTCATGCAAATTTAACCAGCTCATACAACTAATTTATTCATATGTTTAAAATAACAAATAATTTATAAATATTTGTACCTTTGTAAATGGATTTGATGAAAATATATAAATCAAATCTGAATCCAGCAAGAAATTTGAGTATTTGAGGTTTTGATTTGGTGTTAAAATTGAGAGATTTGAGAAATATAGAGGGGTTAGGAAAGGGTTAGGAGAGGCTGAAACGAAGAAAGAGAGAATAAGATGGTTTTGGAATGGAGAAAAAGGAAAGTGTGTTGGTCATATATAAAGGAAACTTGCGAGGTGAATAAACCCCCGCAAATTTATTACCGTTGAAACTTGCGGGCGAATAAAATCCTGCAACCAATCATGCCAATAAATATCGACGAACCAACGATTTTAGAAAAGTAACAGGTCAAATGCATGTCTTTTTTCTCGAATAAAATGACACAGTTTTATTTTTTAAAATAAAATTAAAATATAATTAGACTTTATTCAAAATTTATTTAGAATAACTTTCACTTGTTTGTTTTCAATTAGACTTGTTTTAAAATTTATTTAAATTTATGTTTTGTATTATTTTATTGTAAGTGATGATTATATTTAGAATTTAAATTTAAAGAATGAACATGTAAAATTATGATATTTTAAAATTTTGAAAATTTGTAGGTGTCGTATATTTTTTAAATATCGAGTCATCTGATTCGACTGATTTAATAAATATATAATTTTGTTATTGTTAGTGCGTGATGCACTTTTAGTGAGGAGAGAATAGAGAGATAACAAGTAAATAAAGATTTCTATTATTGAATTGTACAAATAATAATACATACTAAGATTATTTATATACAATCTTATATAGGCTTGAGCCTATACAACTTGAATTATATTTAAATATTAAATCTAATCAAATCTAATCTAATATTTTAACAAATCTAATTTAATATTTCAACACACCCCATAATCCAAGTTGTCGAACATACTCTAAAAATAGTTAATCTGAACTATTCATAATTTCTTTCTCAAATTCAGGAATCTGTCGATCTTCAATCCTTTGGTAAAAATGTCGGTCGATTGTGCTTCAATCGAGCCATGTCTTACTTCAAGTTCACCTGATTTACCTTTTCCATCAAGAAGTGAAACCTTGCTTCGATATGTTTACTTCTTCCATACAAAACTCGATTCTTCGCCAAATTTATAGCTGACTTATTGTCGATTTGTAACACAAGAGGTTTCTTCACTTCGACCTTCATTTCTTCAAGTACAAATCTAATCCAAATTGCTTTGCATGAAGCATATGATCCTGTTATATATTCATCTTCACACGATGACAATGCCACCACAAGTTGCTTCTTCGAACACCATGAGATTGGGGTACCAAATACTTGAAAGAAATATCCAGTTGTGCTTCTTCGATCTTCCTTATCTCCACACCAACCAGCATCTGAAAACAATTAACTATTTCTTCTTTGCCTTCAGAATCTCGTCGAAATAGTATTCCATAGTTTATTGATCTTTTTAAGTATCTTAGGATTCTTCTTGCAACCTTCATGTGTGATACCCTTGGTTCACTCATGTATCTGCTCACTAATCCGACTGCGAAACCTATATGAGGTCGACTATTGCACACATGCCTAATAGATCCCACAATTTGCTTGAACAAAGTTACATCGACTTTGTCTTCCTCTCCATTCTTCTCCAACTTCACATTTGGTTCGACAAGTGAGGATGCAAGATTCGAATCATCCATTATGAATCTCTTAAGTATTTCTTTGACACACTTCCTTTGATGTAACACCATACCTTGCTTCAACATTTGAAATTCCACGCCTAGGAAATAAGAAATTTTTCCTAGATCCGACATTTCAAATTCCTTCATCACCAACTCTTTGAATTTCGACAAGTTCTCCAAGCTATTTCTAGTTGCCATCAAGTCATCGACATACAAATAGATGATTGTTATATTTTGTGCTACAACCTGAACATAGACACCATACTCTGACTTGAATTTGACAAATCCTAGTTCGACTAAGTATGAGTCGATCTTCTTATTACATGCCCTAGGTGCCTGCTTTAGACCATAGAGCACTTTGTGGAACTTATATACTTTACTCGCTTCCTTCTAAATCACACACCCTGGAGGTTGTGTGACACAGACCTCTTCGTCTAAAGGACCATTTAGAAATGTTGATTTCACATCTAAATGAAATATCGACCAACCTTGATTGCATGCCAATGCTACCACTAGTCGAACAGTCTCTAATCTTGCTACTGAAGAAAATACTTTAGAGTAGTCGAGTCATGCTCTTTGAAGAAAACCTCAAGCTACTAATCTTGCTTTATGTCTTTCTATCGACCCATCAACATTGTGTTTCAACTTGAACACCCACTTTACTTTGATAGCTTTTGTCTATGCTGAAAATTCGAATAACTCCCTTGTGTTGTTTCTTTTGATTGCCTGTAAATCTTCGAACATAGCTAACTTCTACTATTTAGTCTTCAAAGCTTCGTTATAGTTAATCGGTGCAACATCTGCAAGTAAAGCAAAATGAACTAATTCTCTATATGTTGTGACTTCATCATCACCTACCACTTCATAATCATGAATTCTAGTTGGAGGAACTTTATTTTATTGAGGTCTATGACTTGTGCTAGCCATATCCTCTTCGACTTCGACTGTGTCAGGAATGTCATCTACTGCTTCTACTTTGACTTTGACTTTATTAATCCCAGGCAGAATTTTCATCAATCACAACATCTCGAATCAACACAACATAGCCTGTATGCATCAATCTTATGATATCCTACCAGAATCACAGGTTCACCCTTGTCATCAAGCTTCCTTCTTCTTGCATCAGAAATATGCTTGTAACACATAGAGCTAAACAACTTTAAATGACTCACTGATGGTCGTTTGCCACTTCATACTTCTTCAGGAACCATTTTCCTAAATATCTTGGTAGGGCACCTGTTCAGGATATAAAATGTAGTCGAAACAACTTCTCCCCATAAAGACTTTGATAAATTCTTTTGCTTCAGTATGCATCTCGCCATATCTAATATGGTTATGTTTCTTCTTTCATCAATTCCATTATGTTGAGGAGTATAAGAAGCAGTTACCTCATGGTCAACACCATGTTCTTCACAAAAAATTTCAAACATCTTCAAAGTGTATTCGCCATGTCCATCTGTTCGTAGAAATTTGATCCTCTTCTCACTCTAGTTTTCGACAAGTATCTTGAATCTCTTAAAGATTTCGAATACTTCATCCTTTCTCTGGATCACATAGATCCACAACTTTCAACTGAACTCATCAACAAAAAAAAAATAAAAAAAATATATGTTTCCCCTAATTATATGTTCTTAGAATGGACCACATACATCTGAATGTACCACTTCGAGAATACGGGATGATCTCATTGGCATAGTCAAAACAAAAGAATTTATGGATTACTTTCCTACTAAACAACCTTCACAAAGTATGTCAGGAATCTCAAGACTTGGAATACCAATAACCATATCTTGAATAATCAGTTGATTAAGTGATCGAAAATTCAAATGTACAAACCTCAAATGTCACAACCAACTATCCTTGTGTTCAACAACAATTTTCAAGCATTGAACTTCTATCGAACTGATCATAGTTTTAAATGTATTGTTATTCGACAACAGAGATTATAAGACCAAATTGTTCTTGGTGTCGAACAATTTCAAATCTCCATCTTTCATAACAACTGAGAAACCTTTTTCGACCAGTTATCCAACACTTAACATGTTGCACTTCATTCCAGGTGCATAAAGCACATCTTTAATCATAGCTTTCCCTCTATTCCTCATTTGAAAGACTATGTTGCCCGTACCTTCTGCTTACAACGAACTATTATCAACAAGTTTTATCTTGCTCTTCTTCGACTCATCGAAATATGTCAACCACTCTTTTAGACCCGTCACGTGATTCGAGCAGCCTGAGTCGAGGAACTAGATCTTGGATTCAACATGGTTATCTACAACTACAACCATAACCACCATACCACCTTCAGAATTATCTGAATCTTGGCGTGCAAGGTTCACTCCTTCGTCCTTGCCTGTCGATCCTTTGTCTTTTATGTACCAACAATTCTTGGCTACGTAACCCCACTTTTCACAGTTATAACACTGCACACCTTTTTTATCTTCTTTGTCCTTTCGATAGTTTCCTCCTCTTCTTTTCGAGGATTCAGAAGCCCTATCTTCAACATGATACTTGTGAGGATTCGACCAAGACTTATTTCCATTAGTCTTGTCGACTTTGCCTTTGAATTTGTTGAAATCACCATTCTTTTTCCATGACTGAGCTTGCAGTGTCTGTATCGAGTCCTGAACTCTTTTCCTTTCGACAACCAAATCTTCCACTTTTGTGGTTTCAAGATTGTTGGATTCTTGAATAGCTACGATAATGTGATCAAAATGAGAGGTCAACATTCTCATTACCTTCTCAACTATCATCTTATCAGTTATAGTTTCACCACAATCCTTCATGAGATGGACGAGTTTCTGAACCTTCGACACATATTCTGTAACTTTTTCATCTTCTCCCATTGACAATAAATCATATTATCGATGCAAGGTTTGTAACTTGACAATCTTGACTTTCTCATCTCCTTCGTAATACTTCACCAGAATATCCCATGTCTCCTTCGCTGTTTCAGCATGAGAGATTCTGTCAAAATTAGCAACATCGACTGCCGTCTGAACGCAATAAGTAGCCTTGTAATTTTTCTTCTTGACTTTGTTGTGGTTTTTTTTTTTCTGTTCATCGGTTGCATTTACAACCAACGCAAGAACGTCTTCGGTAACCACTTCTAGGAGTTTCATGGGAGCCAAACAAGGATTGCATCTATTTTTTCTATCAGATCCAATTTTTATTGTCAATCATTGAAAGAGAATTCACATTGCCCTTATCACTATCCATCTTCGCAACAATTGATTCAATTGTCCTACAAACACGATCTCTGACGTGAAATTCTTGAAACTCCATCAATAACACAATAATCAGAAGCTCTGGATACCAAGTTGTTAGGGAGAGTTACTAGGAGCATTGATACAAAGTTGAGATTATGCACCATTGTGAGAGACACACCACTTATCCATCTAAAATCTTAAGGTGATAGATGAGTGGGTTCTCCCATTTATATATGTTCAAGTCTCCACATTCCTATCTAATATAGAACTATTTTCCCACTTACTCACACTTGCATTATTATTCTAACCATTATAGAGATCAATTTATTCAATTGAATTATCCGATTTAATCATACGATTCGACTAATAACTCAATAGCTCAACCAATAAATCAGTGACTCAATATCTTCACTATTTTGATGACCTGTCTGAAATATTGAAAAAATATAATATAAAAATTGAAACGGTTTAACTTTAAAATAGATATACTAATTTAATAAATAATTTAAAATAAAGAAATTAAAAATAAAATTAAAACCAATATTGTTGGTTAATATGAAGTCCACATCACCACCGTATAAACAATCTCAAAGTCGGTTTGTTCCTAAAACTAAACAAAGGTCCCACACTCAAAACTTGCTCATCAGTCGGTGATCCAGCCCCAAAACATCACATCAACCGTACACGTGTCACACCACATTAAAACAGGAGGCTCCCAACACACTTATTTTTCAAAATCACTTTTCTTCCATTTCTCCTCGTGACTTATTTCTTCACAATGCTACACACTTAAAATGCTGCACCATGGTCTCACTCATGTTACTATATATAACACCATTTTAACAAACCCAAGTATTAATTAACAAAGCTTAAAGTGCAAGATATTAATATTACTATTATTAACTTATATTCTAAGCTTAAAAAAAAATCCACTATGCCAATTTCAAGAATTGCAATTGGAAGTCCTTCTGAATTTGGCAAAGCTGATGCACTCAAAGCTGCATTAGCTGAATTCATTTCAATGCTCATTTTTGTCTTTGCAGGAGAAGGCTCTGGCATGGCATATAGTAATAAACATTTTTATTAATCAAACCCTTTTAAGACATGTTTGGAGTATAATTTATTTGAGTAACATAATCACTTTTTTGTTGACAGATAATGTGTTTGAAAATGTGTTTGCAAACTGATTTTGTAGATGAATCAACTCAACTTTTCCAAAATCCAATTGATAGCTATTAAATTATATCTAGATTTTGAAATCAAATCTATGGTTTTTTAAATTATTATGGAACTTAGTCTTTTTCCACTAGCTCTCAACACGTGTGATGGATGATCAATTTCTTTAAGCTTGACCTATATGTTATGCATCTTATTCTATTCTAATTGACAAGTTTTATACATAGATTGCTCACGCATTAGTTAGTGGCTGCTAATAAATAATGAAACTAAGTGCTATAATGATAGGTATCCAAATCAGATTGAAACAAAAATCCAACAAGTGCTTGATATTTTACATTCAGATAACATTTCTTGAAAGTAAAAGCACAAACATTGATATCTTGATCTTATAGATAACAATCTTGATATTGATTACAGCTATGTCACATCATGCACAACCATGCTTAAGCCTTTCAAAGATATGGATCTGGATTCTATGTTGCAATTTACAATCTTGACCGTTAATTTGAGATCAGACGACTCAAATTGCATAATAACAAAATCAGTTGATTTCCGCTGTTGATTTAGATCACATGGTCAAATCCGTTTCCAAAAGAAATATACTATACTGTACAAGTTTTTATTTTTTGGTTTCAAAGAGACCATCGACAAAACTCTACGTGCAGCAAAGTGGAATGTTGCAGGATCGAACTCTTGCCCCAGCATAGCATATCAAATATCCTGCAGTTTTTTGTATCTGAGATGTACTTACGGAACATTATACTATACATGTTAATTAGACTATACCTTATGACAAATGACACATATATGAACACGATATCGAAAAAATGAATAATCTTGATTAACGAGTTAGAAATGTGTTCCCTTGTTGATCATAAAAGGAGAAACATTGATCACCAATAGGAGGGAACAAGATCTTGCTTTCATCTTCATCCATAACCCACAAAGGATCTAAATTAGAATAATCCCATGATGATGATAATGCAGAAGGCATTACAGGAGAACAAAAGTTATTGCAATTCTCATCACAAGTTCCATCATAAACAGGTTGTTGAAGAATGTTTATGTCATCTTCTTCAGACATAGCAATATCTCTCCATATATCATCCATTGAGTAACTCTGTTCAATTTCTTCAACTTGGTAATTCTCTTCTTCTCCGGTCTCTTTGTTTGAAGCGCGTGAATCCACAGCATGATTGTTGTTTGAAAACAGTGAAGATTGACAACTAGAAGATTGATCAGGTGATGAAATCGAAGGTGTTGTTGTTGTTGCTGCATGTTTTTTCTCTTGTGCTCTCTTTTTCCTCATGTGTGTCCTCCAATAATTCTTAATCTCATTATCTGTTCTTCCCGGTAGTTTTCTAGCAATTCTAGACCATCTGTGATTCATATCGTAACACATAGCTTTGTAAATTAAACTTGAATAACCAAAGAAAATATTTAAAAAAAACAACTATATATATTAGATATAAAAATTAATTTCTGCAGCAGACGAATATCATCTACTACAATAACTACTATAGAACCTGAGATCTTGAGACGAACATATTTTTACTCTAACTGCTGTAAGTTTAGAAATAAAATTTGACTTCATAAATCAAACCGGCTCTCTAGAAGCGGTCTAAAACATAACTTAAAAATGAAACCGGCTCTTATGGAGGAAGAAGAGGTGATTGTCAAACCTATTTCCCCATTTAGAGTGAAGGTCCATAACAAGAGATTCTTCAAGAGGGGTCATCTTGCCACGTTTGAGATCAGGGTGAAGATAGTTAACCCAACGTAACCTGCAACTTTTACCTGATCTACTCAAACCTACAATACAGTGTGAGAAACAAGAAAAACCTGGTTAAAGGAATTAATGTTTCTTTTATAATTTCAGCATGCCCTTTTAAGCATACCTATCTATTACTCTCTCCCGCCACCTTCCAAACCTGAAACCTTTGCTATAAAATCCCATCTACGATCACCAAATAACCCAACAAAATAGGCTAGTTTGTAATCCTCTTGTTCTGTCCATGGACCTTTTCTGCTTATTTCTTGTTCAACCATGTTTTTAATCTTCTTCTTTTCTGGTTTTTTTAAGAAACAGGATTTGTACTTAGGCTTGAGGAGACCTGTGCACACACTTGGACAGTATTTATATGTGTTCTGTTATGTCACTAACTCACAATATCTATGTTTTATTTTTATTTTAATAGTATAAAGTTTAACAAGTTGGCTATTTAGCATGGGAAAACGCTGTGGGATTTAATATGAGTTTTTAATTTAATTTAATGGATGTCTAAGATTTAATTCAAATTTAATTTATTTTTGATAAAGTTAGAAGAGATTTCTTATCATTTCAATCTATAATTTATTTATGCATAATTTATTATCGAGATTTTAATTCTGATAAAATATTTAAAAGTGAATGCAATCTACATTTAAAAATCTGATTTTATAATATTGAATTAAGTCCGATCAAAATTCTAAAATTATATTAAATTCTAGTTTCATTTTAGTGACATGTAGATTATAGACACACATGTTAAAAATACTTGCATGTGATTTAAAATTTAACACGTTTAAATTATAATTAAAAATATTATAAACTATTTCTCATGATTTTTTTAGTTTTATCACTAGTATTCGATTTATTAAATTGTCTAATTCGGTGTTGTGGTTCTATCCCTCTTCCAATCACAATTGTGGAAAAAAAATCATAATTATCTTTATTAAATCCGATATCATGCATTGAATCAACTAACATTTAATATATCCGACACGATTAAATCGTATCAAAATAGAACTATTATTTAATTTATTACATTTAAATTATATATATATATATATATATATATATATATATATATATATATATATATATATATATATATATATATATATATATATATATATATATATATATATATATATATATATATATATATATATATATATATATATATATATATATATATATATATATATATATATATATATATATATATATATATATATATATATATATATATATATATATATATATATATATATATATATATTCCGAAAAATTTAACACAACTAAAGTATAAATAACAAATAAATATTTTTTAATGATAAATGTATTTTAAATATTATTGACGTGAATACTTATAAATTAAAATAAATTTTAACAAAGATTTGTTTGATAAGGCATTTTTTAAGTTTAGAATTTATAATTTATAATTTATAAATTAATATGACAATTAAAAAAAAAAAAAATCGATAACAGTTTTTTATCATAAATTTATAGTTTATTTTATTAATTTATAAATTATTGTCCAAATACTATTTTACTAGCTTATAGAAGAAATTCATTAATTTATAATTTATTTTCACTTTTACCTAATTATTTTAATTAAAACTCACTAATATCTTTTATAATAATATATTTTAACTTAAAATAAAATAATTATATATTAAATAATTTTTATATTATTTTAATTTATTAACTAATTGAATTACTAATTTTATTAAATATTAACAACTATATCTATCAATTATAAATTATAAATTATCATAATCAATTATCAGTCACAAATGATAAATTAGCTTATCGGTCAATCAATTACTTTTACTAAGACATAAAAATTCTAAAATGTATTTGGCTAAAAAGAGTATAAGAAAGTTTGCATATCGACCGTTGATATGGTGCACGCTTGGTCACTCATGATTTGAGGATAATGATGTCAGGTAGAAAGCATTCTCCAATAATTAGTTAGTGGAAAGGAATAGTAGCTGCAGCACTTGCTGCTTATAGTATTATTTGGATTCATTCTCAATTTGATACATGGACAGAATTTCTCACTTATTCTTCCTTTTTCTCGGCCACATATGATAATGTTTGTATAGTTAATCAATCATATTTTGTCATTTGGGAATTAGATTTCTTTTCTTTTAGGTGAATGGGTAAGCCTAAGTGTTTCTTTGATAAAAATAACGGTGAATTGATAAGTAATTGATAATTTATAATTTATGATTGATGATTGATGACTAATAGTTTATAGTTGATGATTGAGATTGATAGTTGATAAGCTAATTGAAGTGTTTGATAAAATTAACGGTTCAACTAATTTATTAATGTAAAATAACATAAAAGATATTTGATACTGTTAGATGAAAATTTCGACTATTTGAAATATGAAGGAAGGAGTGAGGAATGTCCAAGGAAAGTTTGTTCTAAAAGAAATCTGAGAATATTTTATGAAGTGTTCGATTGACAGGCTAATTGATAGTTAAATATTGTTAAATAATGGTGAAAGTCTTATGTTACGAAATACATGAGATTTAAGACATTTGAAGATTCAAATTTGAATATTTCGACAAAGTCACGTTGCTGGTTTTGTCGCTTCGAATTAAGGAATAATTTAAATTCAAATGGTTTGATCTTATCTGAAAGGACGCGTGGAAGCCTGGAGGTTCGAAGGACATCCAAATATCGAACATGGCACTCTTGTAGAGAAAGACCGTTATGATTGAATTAGTATAAATTAGAACCTCTGTGTTAGGATTTAATGTGTTCACTTTTGTACAAATCACTCAAATAAACTCGAAGTACCAAGTGTTAAGAGAAAAGAGTTATTGCGAATGTACGTATAAAATACCAGGATTTTCATTCAAAGTCATTTATTTTTGAATCAAGTCTTTTATGTTTCATTTAAGTTTAAGTTGAATTCATTTACATTCCAGTTTTTTATCTTAAAGATTTCTTATCTCTACTTTTAAGCCTCCGTCTTTCCTTTACCTTCGTTATAATCATTTTTGACAAAGAGCAAATATCCAAAAACTTTAGAAAACCAGAGTTAGACACATGTCCTAGGATCAATCTAGTCGATCTAGTGAGTAACCGAAAGTTATCTTTGTTTTGGAAGACTAGCGGTTGTTTACCAAATTTCACGATAAATAATTGGCACGCCCAGTGGGACCAGTTTCTAAATTGTGTCACCGATTTTGTTTTGTGTTGTAGTTTCTTTCGTTTCAATCTATTTGTTTGACATTGTTGT
Source organism: Vicia faba (assembly GCA_948472305.1). Classification (NCBI taxonomy): domain Eukaryota; kingdom Viridiplantae; phylum Streptophyta; class Magnoliopsida; order Fabales; family Fabaceae; genus Vicia; species Vicia faba. Next base: position 213,012 of record CATIWC010000637.1, on the reverse strand, counting down.
ATGATATTAGGAGTTGAGAATTAGCCAAAACTAACGAACCAATACCAAAAAGGAAATACACTAGGAAGATGGTTAACCCATCAAATAACAATGGAGAACAACCACCCCCTTCGACAGGGGAAAGTACAATTGCGTTATCTACAACCGAATTGATACCCGTCCAAGAAAATACGACGGGAATATCGACAAATGATTTTAGCGGTCCAGTTCTATCCCTAGTGCATACACATGGTTCCCAAGTGACCACAAGACCACCAGGAACAAACAATTTCAGGCATTTGCGTCTGGATTCACAATGCCAATGGATGGCCATAAACAAATGTATGACACACCACCAACAATGATGGCAAGCCTAAACAATAGTGCGTCAACATTTCCTGATCCAAGAGTATCTACATTTTCACCATTACAAGGACCAGGGTCAGGAAATAATAAAATTGGTCGAAATATTCCACCCTCAGGATTCGCTGCCCAATTACCTATTTTCACAATGAATTTTGCAGCGGCATTTAAAAAACAAATGGATGATAGTAATTATGAAATGGTTGGTGTTTTAGCCCAACAGATGGGTACAATCTTTAACCCATTGATCTAAAGTGATACTCAAACCAACCAACAAAATGCCCATACAGATCAATAGTTAACAGCGCATATGGCACGAATTGCAGATTTCTTTGGCACTCCCCAAGTCCTAGTTCTACAAACCCGTCAAAATCCAATAAGACAAAACCAGGGGGTTAATAGTCGAAGAGGACTCATCAATCAATCCAGCGTAACCAATTGTGCAGAATGCTGGCGAAGTCAATTAGGGGCCAAGAATCCAACAACCCAGAGTCGAACAAGCCATACCAATAGAAGTTCAAGCCCCAAGGGTAGTAATGGTCAATCGAAACCAGGACGTTGATGAAGTCCTTCAACGTGTTCGATAAGACGAATACCCAGGGAAAAACAATATGGCAACCATGGTCGAAAGAATAATGGATCGAAATATGGTAAATTTAGGCCTTCGAAGGCCAAATTACACATCCCATTTGTCTGAGTATGTTCTACAGACTGAATTACCTAGGGGTTGGAAAGTCCCAAAGTTCACAAAATTCTCTGGTGACACCAGCGAATCTAGTATCGAACATATAGATAGGTATCTTACCGAGGCTAGGGACATAGCAAATTATTAAAACTTAAGGATAAAATACTTCCCTAGTTCTCTAACCAAAAATGATTTCACACGATTCACCACCCTCCCAACGAATTCCATCCATGACTGGACTCGCTTAAAGAGGTTATTCCATGAGCAATTTTACATGGGACAATCGAAGATTAGTCTCAAAGATTTGGCTAGTATCAAGAGAAAATTTACTGAGCCAATTTATGATTACTTAAACAGGTTTCGTTTGTTAAAGGCAAAGGGATTTACACAAGTGTCTAAACATGAGTTGGTAGAAATGGTCGCAGGCGGCTTGGATTATTTCGTTCGAAAGAAATTAGACACCCGATACTTGAGGGATATGGCCCAACTAGCGGAACGAGTTAGACAAATCGAACATCTAAAGGCTGAAAAGGCTAGGGCGAATAAAAACAATAGGAAAGAAAAGGTGGCATATATGGAAGCCGAGGAAGATAAACAAGAGATCTATAGTGACCCTGTAGGCTTCAAAGAAGGTGGAGTGGACTTGGCTTAATTAAAGCAAGGCTCACCCTATTTTTGTAAAGTCTTAGCCCCTCCGAATGGGAAAAATCCTATCAAACCTGAAAAGAATGATAAATTCCCTGAGAAAACATACACTTTTGACGTAACGAAATATGATGAAATTTTTGGTTTATTGGTGAAGGATGGCCAAATGATAGTGCCACCTAACGCCAAAATTCCTCCGTTAGAACAACGAAAGAAAATAGGGTTTTGCAAATATCATAATTTTTTAGGATATAAAACCTTACAATGTTTTCTTTTAAGGGATCTAGTTCAGAATGCTATCAGAGACAATAGACTAACATTCGACGAAAAGAACAAGATGAAAGTTGACGCTGATCCTCTACAGATAGCGAATACCAACTATGCTGAACCTGCAAATATTAATATGGTGGAGATTACTGAAGGCCCCATCAACCAGGACCCTGAAGGCTAAATCACTAAAGATTTTTCTGCAGGTGGCGAATCCAAGGAACCACTGAAGACTTCATTACCATATATGCTGAAATGAAGGAGGCTATTGAAGGACTCAGAATCAAATTCCAAGATGTCAGGATCACTGATGGTCCCAATCTTAAAGTCAACATGGTGGAGATGAGCCAGCGGCGCATCCAGAAAGAAGAAGTACATATGAAAGAGGTGTATCTAAAAATAAGAGAGAGTCTGTTGGACTTTCTTGTTCGCTATCAAAAGAAGCACTCTGAGGCTCTCATGTGTCCCACATGTAGTGAAGTGTATGATAAAAAGTCTGCGAAGGACTACAAAAGGGGGTTCAAATTGCTCAAAACAAAGGCAATTGGATATATACTAATAGAGGGTTTGTGTTTGACAAATGACGAGTCCCTCGAAGGCCAGACAATATTTATCCTCAGGTGAATCGAAGGGCAACTTTCAAGCCATCATCCAATGCTTTAACTGACAGATGAGTGAGACCCATTAAGAATAGGGGGTTAGGGCAAGAAAAATGGAGGAGTTTCAAATTCAGAAGAGTCTCATTTGTAGCCTATAAGAAAGAGTTTCAAGTGTCGAAGCAGAAAGCCTATAAGTATGAAAACTATAAAGGAAAGAACCCAATGTCGAGGTTTCAATGGAGGAGACATCAAAAAATTAAGAAGGCACAAAGGGAAATGGCTGCGAAAGATGTGGGTGAACCAAGCACCAACCAACTCCCTCCACATAAAAAAACTGAGGAGAAAATCCAATGGGTAGAAAAAAATTTCCCCAAGAAAGGAAAAAATCAACGAAAAAAGACAAGAAAAGTCCATAGAGGACGAAGACATGTTAACTGACAACTTCGACCCAGAAGATGAATTGTCTCCAGGTTTGAATTGTAATGTGGTTTTTGTACTACCATATGAATACAATCAAATGACTGAAGCTAAAGAAAATGAAGAGGTTGATGATGTCGAAATGACCAGGCATAGGCCGATTTGTTATTATGTCATGAATAATGGAGCAGTAAAGGTACAAAATGCGTTCTTCGAGCGTCCATATCAAGGCATGAAGAACCTGGTAGACTGAGGGGCATAAGTTAATCTGATGCCACAATACATGCTAAAAAAGATTGGAATATTTGATACAGACCTCAAACCACACAATATGGTCCTATCAAATTATGAAGGAAAAGTGGGACACACTCAGGGAGTAATCCAAGTGGACCTTACTGTGGGTTCTATCATAAGACCTACTATGTTCATGGTAATTTCCTCAAGGGAAAACTATAACTTGCTGCTTGGGCATGAGCGTATCCATGGCGTGGGGGCAGTTCCATCCTCTCTTCACCAAAGGATTGCAATCTGAAGAGAAGATGGTATCGTCAAAAATATATAGGTAGATCAAAGCTATTATATGGCTGAGATTAATCATGTTCACAAAAGGAATTTCGACAGGAACTTTTCCAACATAGGATCATGCAATCCTGCAGATGTTGTCTACTCACCAACAAAAAATGCCAGATATTTCCTCATTTTGCACCCAACCCATGGATTTCAGTGGGATATGGAAATAATGGGGAAAGAAAATGATGTAGAGGGAGTTACAAGACCTCGGACAATAGGCTGGGGGGACGAAGACGGTGTATATGTATGAGTCCAGTTTTTTCGAAAAGATTTCGACTTATTTGGCCGAAAAAAGATTAAAAACCTCCTTAGAGGCTGAAGTGAAGTATATGGTTGTCAAAGCCAACAACGAAGCAATTCAAGCAAAGGGACATGAGGTCAAGTTCAAATCAGAACCCATTGATGAAGAAGCACCCTTTGATGAAAAAGAACAGAGGCTAAATGCAATATATGATGAATAGCCTTTGGGATTCAAGAAAGATCCAACAACACCAACTGCAAAAATGATGGCACAAGATCCTCTCGAAGAAATTGATTTAGGCGATGGGTCCAGCAAAAGACCCACTTACATCAGCGCAAAACATAACCTAGGAGTGAAGGTCAAGGTGATCCAACTACTAAAAGAATACAAGGATTACTTTGCCTGGGATTATGACGAAATGCTTGGGTTGAGTATGGATCTCGTCAAATCGAAGCTACCTATAAAGGATGGCAAGAAGCCCATCAAGAAGACTCCCAGAAGATTTGTGCGAGAGATTCTCTCAAAGATAAAGGAGGAACTAGAAAGACTCGTCATATGTAAGTTTGTAAGTTCATCGGGAGTACAAGGTATGTCGAATGGATTGCAAATATAGTACATGCTATCAAAAAGAGTGGATCTTTAAGCGTTTGTATTGATTTTTATGATTTAAATTCTGCAACCCCAAAGGATGAATATCCAATGCCTGTGGCAGAAATTCTGATTGATTCATCTGCATGCTTCAAGTATCTTAGCATGCTTGATTGATACTATGGGTACAATCAAATATTCATTGTTGAAGAAGATGTGCCCATAACAACTTTTCGATGCCCAGGGGTGTAACACCCTGAATTTTTTATTAATTATTTTAATTAATTAACTTAGTATGATTATATGAGTCATTGTGATTATATGATATTGGGGGTTTCATGAGAGTCATTGTGGTGACATAGCTTCATGATGTATTGATGAGGATGATGGCCTATGTGATGTTTTGAATGATTCATGTGATGTTGTGGTGATTTGTGTGATGCTTAGGTGTATTGAGGGATTTTAGAGTAATTTAGAATAATATATAATAATTAGGATAATTGTTTAGAATTATTTTAATTGAGAAAATAAAATAATTATTGGTTAGAAGAAATGAGGGCAAGATGGTAAATAGTGAAGTGTAAGTGAGGATAAGATCAGAAGTTTGGTATTAGGGGCCCAAAGGTTAAACTAGGGAAGAGAGTTTAGTTATTCCATTTGTGTGATCATAGAATTGGGAGAAAAAACTGACGTTTTGGAGAAAAGAGACTAGGGCACAAGAATACCTTATTCGATGGAGGTTGTGTCGTCGGGCGAAAATTGTATCGCCAGGAAAAAGTGGAGGTGAAAGGGGGTAGAGAGGAGGACACTTATGTAATGCATCTCTCCTAGAATCACCGAGCAAGTTGGGACGTGAAGGTTGCGTCGCCAGGCGACAGGGGTGTGTCGCCAGGCGAAGGATGGCAGAACTGGATGACTATTTTGGAAATCTTAAAATGATCATAACTTTAGTTCTAGAATTCCATTTGATGTGTCATTCGAAGCATTGGATAGTTAACGCGATGAGCTATAATTATGTGGAATAAAATGAAGGATAATAAAGATAATTATAATATCTAAGTTAGGATATAATTATTTCCCCCCGCGTTGAATCACTATGATGTCTTGTAATAATGAAGTATGATGATGATATGATGATCTTGTGATAGTACTTGGTTCATAATGATGAGTATGTGATCTATATGATGATGTGTTGGTTTATATGATGGTTCTATGATGTTGTTTAGATTTATTTGATGCTATGATAATGCTTGTGATGATTCATGAATGATGATGCGTGTTGACTAGCCGTTGTCGTATTATTTATGCTGTTGTGTATCATTGCATTCATGGAATGGTTTAGGACTTCAGTCCAATGATGGTAATTAGGACTTAGGTCCAGTGACTACGGTAGGACAATTATTATGTGAAGGAAATAATCCCATAGTATGGGTTGGGTGCAATAGTGAAGTGCTCTAGTTCCAAGTGAAAATCGATCCTATTGGTGGGGATCTTTGGAGATTGAAGATGACTGAGTCATCAATGACATTTTGGTAACACGTGCATGAGCCTATGATGATGCATTACATTCTATGTGACATTGTATTCAATGTGTTTATGATCTTACAAGTTAATCATAACCTGCAAGATGACCGGGTGATGATCTGCAGTCGGGTTGTGATGTCGTAGAGGGAAAAAGGGGTTGTGCCTGCAAGGCACTCCGACGATCAAGTAAGAGTGGGAACAAAGAGATACAAGCAAAGTGTTAAGGTATTGGTGGTGAATAGTGAGTATTCGATACCTGGCCCTCACAAGTGTGAGGGTTTATATAATGCCCCTGGCGCATGGCCGTTGGTTCCTGTTTTTGGGCCTGGATATGCGGGTCTGCAAAAATAGGTAACTGCCAGGACTTGGTCAAAACGGCCTGATGCGCCCGTAACTAGCTGTTAGTTCTGAGGAGGAGGTAAGTTATGGGCAACAGTCTGATAGGTTCCTGGTTGTCTGCATGTCTTGAGGTCAGGCAGAATGAGAGGTGTTCGTCGATCGTCTTAGGTCAGTACTGGTTTGGGAGGGCAAAGGGTCGATATTGCTCGACGGAGAGCAGGGGAGGTTCGGGCCATGGACGTATGGACTGTACTGAAAGAAAGGGCTAGACTATGCCCATTCTAGCTGTCGGACCAGTCGAGAACAGTAGCCCCCCAAGTCGTTGCTTCTGGGTATATGAGTGATGACTTTAACACTTGATCATGGAACAGGGTGCGTCTTATGGGGAGAATGAGTGTTTCCCGTTGCGCCTTTCTTGCGGGGAGACGAGGAGTTTTTCGTTAGGAGCCTTAAACTTGAAGAGGTAGCGTGTTTTATGTAATTCCCCAGGCTGCCTTCAGGATTATCGACCAACCGCACAAACCAACACGGGTCTTTTCAGCGTGTTTTATCCTCTTAATTGGTACTACCTGTACCAACAAGATGCATCTTCTTTTCGGTAGCCCGTTCCATAAGAACTCCACAGTTAAGTGTGCTTGACTTGGAGTAGTATTTGGATGGGTGACCTTCTAGGAAGTTTCCTGGAAAGCGTGTGAGTAAGGATAAAACACGCTGAAAGGACCCGTGTTGGTTTGTGGGGTTAGTCGATAATCCTGAAGGCAACCTAGGGCGTTACATTTCGGCTAGCATGTTGGCGAAGCGGCACAATGATGGCCTAGGGACTAGGGTGTAATGATGACGACCCTAGGGTTTCCCAAGCATGTGTCTCACACGCGCGGATGGTCCTAGCTATAAATACGAGAGGATTATGGAGTTTAGTGTTTTTCGTTCTCTCTCCCAATTGCTCGTAATCGCTCTCCTGTCAACCACCATTGTTTTTGAGATTTACGGCACGCTACTGTTATTTCCAGCCTTCCTTCTTATTTAACTAATAAGATTTCAGTTTTTCATCATTGTTTGCTTTCAGTAGTTCAGATTTTCGCGATTTTCTTCCTAGAAATGCACGCGGCTAGGGTTTAGGATTCTGTTTGTGAGGACATCCTTGGGGAGTGTTAGTGGCAGGCAGTGGTTCTGTAGTTTAGAATCGCCGGAGCTACTGTAGATCCTCCCCGAGCCTTTCATGATGCATCATAGATGGTCCTTTTTGGATCTAGGTCGTTTTGCCGGACTTTTCTCGCTATCCCATAGATGGTCCGTTAGGGCATAGGGTTCTTCTCTTTATTTACGCGCCTTAGTGAGGGTTTCTGGTCAAGGGCATAATCCTCGTTTATCAGCGCCCTTTCACTTGATTTAGCGGTGGAAGGGGTGTTCTAGCATTGATGTCGAACTCATCTTTATCATCTTCTTTTCAGGTACTATGGATAACAACACTCAGGTTGATCTTTCGAGCGAGTCTTCTGGATCTTCACAAAGTTCTTTGGACGAGGCGAGTAGCTCGTTGAGCATTCTGTAGACTTTCGGGGACGAACTGGATCAGTAGAAATAGCAAGCAGGAGGAGGTGATGTGGAGATGGCCTCCACTGATCAAGGTTGTTTGTTTCCCCCCCGGGGATGAAGAGGATCCGCGGGCTTGGGTCGCAAATGGTCCTTGGGACTGTCCATCGTATTTCTTCGAGCAACGGGATGATGTTTTTACTTAGGTGTACACCCAAGAGGAAGGAAACCAAGGAGAATGGTTGATGTATATTCCCGGGAAAGAGAGCAGAATTTGCTCGAAATATGACAGAAGGCGAATTCCCATGTACTACATCGTGTTCTGGGAAATGGGTCTTCGGATCCCCTTCTCGGATTTCAAGGTGGCCATATTCAGGAATTTGCGGCTGACTCCTTCCCAAATTCATCCGAACGACATTGTGTTCATGCAAGTGTTCGAGATCGTTTACGATTACTTGAAGATATGGGCTATCATTCCCTTGTTCTTCTACTACTTTCACCTTCAGAGGAGCAAAATCGACGACCAGGTGGGATGGGTTGCGTTGAAGAAAGGTAATGGGAAGCTGTTCAAAGCTTATCTAGAGTCTATCCGTCACTTCAAGAATAAATATATATTGGTGCAGCCTTCCTCGAGCAAGGAGATGCCGAATGTTTTAAGGACTGTACCGGTGTGTGACAATGACGGTGCCCCTCATTTGAATAAGCTGGGAGACTATAGGGTCAAGCTGGTCTACAAGTTCCGTTCCAATGGACGAGGAAACACTTAGATAACAAGTTGGGTTCCTACGATTGGAGGGAGGGGGAGCTCGGTGTCGAGGACCAGGAGATTTTTTCTGTTCTGACCGCCTTCGTTGCTCGAATCCCTCGAGTCCAGTGAGTGGTCCACGGAGGCAAGCCTGTGCTCGATAAGAATGAGGAGGTTGTATACGAGCCATGCCTCATAGTTGTCAAGGATCTCCTCGATAGTGAGTATCCCGTCAAATACTTGGGTATTTATGTTTTAAACAGTAATATGCGCTTGTCGTTTTTCTTCTTCCGAATCCTCGTTCGCTAACTATGATTCTTTTTGTTTGTTTTGCAGATATCATTAATGATGCCCAAGAGCACATATCCAAGACTCTTGCTGATAGAGCGAGGAAGGCTCAGAAGGATGCTCATACTAGCTCGAGGGTCTCTCCTACTTAGGGATCAGGCAACTCGTCTTCGACCCAAGCTATGATTTCTCTCTCTCTCTCTCTCTCTCTCTCTCTCTCTCTCTCTCTCTCTCTCTCTCTCTCTCTCTCTCTCTCTCTCTCTCTCTCTCTCTCTCTCACTCTCTCTCACTCTCTCCTTCTCCTGTATCCTCGAAAGTGAAAAGACCGCGTGCCGAGGGAAGCGTCGACCTGACTTTCGAGAAGGGGAAAGGGACGTACAACCTGCCCCATTGCTGGCTAGAGAAGGCTTTCTTCGAGGGGCATATTTTCGCCTTCCTCGGGCCGAATCCCTTCACCTTAAGGGTTTGGGACGCCTAAAGAAGAGGGCAATGCTGGCGCAGGATGTCGGTGGTTTAATGTGGATTTTGGAGATGGTTATCACCTATACTGAGGGGAGTTCTTTGCAGGAGGCAGAGTTAAAGAACCTTCGGGCTAAGCTGGCTGCGAGCGAGAAGTCCCAGATCAAAGAGGAAAGGTCCCAAAAGCTGTCCGAGGAAGAATCAGGGAGACTCTCCGAGGAACGCAGGATCCTGTTGCTCGAGAAAAAAGATCTCGAGGAGAAGGTAGGGTCTTAACAGCCGAGGTGTCACCTGCTGAAGACGAGCCGGAAGACATGAAAGATTTAAAGACTTGGGCCGAGCTTGTTGCTCGTTTTCAATTGGTGATGGATGATGCCCAGGCTACCTCTGAGGGGAGTTTTGAGAATGCGGTGAAGTAGATCCATGCGCTGAACCCCGGGGTTGAACTCAACACTTCATGCATGGGGGTCAACTATTACGTGGTCGTTGGTAAGATTCTGGTCCTCGATTATTTCAAAGAGTTCATTGCTTAGCCTGTCGAGGGTCCTGCCCAGCTATCGCCTGTCGTGGAAGAAGAGCCTGAAGGATGATTGTCAGTTTTGTTTTGTTTCGGCCTATGTTCTATATTGTTGTAATTATGCTTTTCCGGGCTCTTGCCCATTTTATGTAATTTTCGAACAAGTCTGGTCTCTGGCCACAAATTTATTCTTTTAGATGGGGCATTAAAGGCCTCCTTTGTTCTAATATTCGCACAATAGAGGACTAGGTGGTCGTTTCTTTTAGTTTTCCAGCCATGGTGGTCGTTTGTTCCGAATATTTAACTTGTGTTTGCATGTTTATTGATAAACTTGTTTGCTTGGGACATATTTTATTTTTCCAAGAGTTTGTAGCGGGGATTTGCTCGTTTAGTTCGTATGTTTTCTAATGTGGGGAAACTGATCAAATGACCATGGTGAATACCGGGCATGGGTCGGAACTCAAGTCTCATTTTAAGGGACCTGGATTTGGCAGTGCGAACTTCCTGTCGCGAGCCAGGATTTCTACCGTCTTGGCACGAGGACTATAGAGCTCGATCGAGTTATCCATGTCGGACTGATGGTGCGCTTGTTATAAGAGCGAAGCTTCGCCCCTTCTGAATATTTTGGGTGCTATACTTGTGCCTAGGCATGCACGCGTGGTCGGGCCTGGGTGAGTTTATCTTGTTGACCAAACTCGCTGACTGCTCAGTGTTTTAAACTATAATATTGTTTTAGCTTTTCAGGGTTCCATGATCAAACGAGTTGTTCCCCTTGTAAGTTTTCCAAGTAATATGCTCTGGTCCCTATTTTCGCGTAGACACGATAAGGACCTTCCCAGTTTGCTGTGAGCTTTCCCTTGCGAGATTCTTTGAGATTTCTCTTCAAGACAAGGCTGTCGACCTCGAACTCTCATTGTATGACTTTGGCGTCGTAGCGCATGGCCATTTTTGGTTTGAGCAAGGCCTCTCGTAGGGCCGCTCTAGTTCTTATTTCTTCTACTAGATCTATTTCCTCTTGAAGGGTGACGTCGTTCATCTTCTTGTCTGGGGGAGCCTCGGTTCTTCTAGAGGGTTCTTTGATCTCCACGGGAATGATGGCCTCTATTTCGTAAGCTAGTCGGAAAGGGGTCTCCTCGGTTGACAAGTGTGTCGTTGTTCGATATCCCCATATTACACTGTGTAACTCCTCGACCCATCTTTTCTTAGTTTCGTCTAATCTTCGCTTGAGGCCCCTGAGTATTACTCTGTTTGTGGATTCGGCTTGGCCGTTTGTCTGGAGATGCTCGACAGAGGCGAAGTGCTGGGTGGTGCCTAGTTTGGCGACGAGTTCCTAAAAGGTGTGGTATGTAAATTGAGTCCTGTTGTCGGTGAATATCGTTTATGGGATGCTGAACCAAGCGAGGATGTTTCTTTTGTATAAGCAGAGGACATTTTGGGAGGTGATTTTAGCCAAAGCTTCGGCTTCTATCCATTTGGTGAAGTAGTCGACCGCTATGATTAAATATTTGTTTTGATTTGTTCCGACCACGAATGCACCGAGGAGATCCAATCCTCACCAGGCGAAGGGCCAAGGAGAGGAGAGGGACCTGAGCTCGTTGGGAGGAGCTAAATGCACGTCTCCGTGTCGTTGGCATTTGTTGCATTTTCTTACATGCTCTTTTGTGTCGTGCTACATGGTGGGCCAATAATATCCCGCTCGCAAAGCTTTTCTTGCGAGGGATCTTCCACCCAGGTGTTGGCTGCTAATATCCTCGTGGATTTCGAGCAAGACACGATCCTCACCACTTCGGTCGATGCACTTGAGAAGGGGAATGGAAAATCCTCTCCTATAAAGTTTTCCCTCGACCAAGACGTACGAGAAAGCTCTTTGTCTAATAGCATCTGCTTCTTTCGGGTCATCAGAGAGTTTTCCTTTAGTGAGGTAATCGTGTATGGGGGTCATCTAGCAATCGTTGTCCCTGATCACGAACACTTCTGAGGTAGAAGGTGGCTTTTTAGTGCTCAATCGAGGAAGGATTTCCTGTATTACCGACTTATTCCCTCCTTTCCTTTTCGTGCTTGCTAGCTTAGATAAGATATCCGCGCAGGCGTTATGCTCATGGGGAACATGCTGCACGTCCAAAAATTTAAATTTATTTTTCCTCTCTTGGACCAGGGCCCAATATTCAGTGAGTTGGTCGTTTTTGACCTGATATTCGCCTCGGACTTGAGAGTCGATCGTCTGAGAGTCGGTGAAGATCTTTACTTCCTTGGCTCCCAGATCTTCGGCCAGTCGTAAGCATGCCAGAAATGCCTCGTATTCGGCCTGATTGTTAGAATCCGAAAAAGATAATGCAAGGGAGACCTCGATTAGGGTCCCTTCTTCATTTTGCAATATGATGCCAGCGCCGCTTCCTGTTGAACTAGAGGTGCCACCGATGAAGATCGTCCAGCGGCATGATCCGTCGGGGTCTGCGAGCGAGGTCATTTCAACTACGAAGTCGGCCAAGGCTTGAGCCTTAAGGGCTTTCCTTCTCTCGTATTGGATATCAAATTCAGAGAGCTCTAAGGACCATTTTAACATTCTTCTGGCCATGCCTGGTCTTTCGAGCATCTGCTTTATTGGCTGATCCATTCAGACGACTATGGTGTGGACCAAGAAATAGTGTCTGAGTCTCCTCCCTGCGTTAACAAGGGCTAGAGCTACTTTTTCGATTTTTTGATATCTCGCCTTCGGGCTTTGCAAGGCCTTGCTCGTGAAATAAATTGGTTTTTGTCCCTCTGAAGTTTCTCTAATTAGTGTCGCGCTTATCGCCTCGGAGGCGACGGTCAGATAGAGGTAGAGGACCTCATCTTTCTCGGGTCAAGAAAGGACGGGATACTATGATAGCGCCCTTTTTAAGTGAACGAGGGCTCGCTCGTATTCGGGTGTCCATTCGAAGGCCTCCTAGAGGGGAAGCACATACTGGGCGGATTTTGCCACAAATTGAGAGAGAGAAGTGAGCATGCCGTTTAGGATTTGGATAGACCTTTTCGAGGTGGGCGTCGAAAATTTGGAAAATGCTCGACATTTGTCCGGGTTTACTTCAATGCCTCGTTCTGTTAGGTTGAATCCGAGGAACTTGCCTACCCGTACGCCAAATGTACATTTTTCCGAGTTGAATCGCATCCGGCACTTTCGAGCCTGATTGAACACTTTCTTTAAGTGGAGGGCATGGTCGAGCTCTTCCGTGGACTTGACGATCATGTCATCCATATAGACTTCGAGCATGTCGCCTATGTCATTGCGAAAAACTTTGTTCATCATGCACTGATATGTAGCGCCCGCGTTTTTTAGGCCGAAGGGCATTACATTGTAGTAATAGTTGTCCGATTTGGTCATGAAAGCGGTGTTTCTTTTGTCCATTTTCTCCATTGGGATCTGGTTATAACCAGATTATGCATCCATAAATCATAGCAATTTGAAACGGGCTGAGTTGTCGACCAGTTTGTCAATATTGGAGAGGGGATAAGCATCTTTCAGGCAAGCCCGATTGAGATCAGTATAATTGATACACATGCGCCACTTTCCATTAGATTTTTTCATAAGAACTAAATTTGAGAGTTTGGTTGTGTACTGGGCTTTAGAAATAAAATGTGCCTCTAGGAGGTCTTTTATAGTTAGTTCTACTGCCTCCACTTTTTCGAAGGACTGTCTTCTTCTATGCTGGGAGACCGCCTTGAGGGTAGGATCTATAGTCAAGTGATGGCATGCGATTTATGGATCTAATTCGAGCATCTCGGTCGCACTCCAGGAGAATAGATCAACATTCTCCCTTAGGAAAGCTTTGAGTTGCCTTTTTGCCAAGTCGGGGAGGACTTCTCCAATCTTCACTCCTCTGGTGGGATCTTCTCTGAGGGGAACGAGCTCAAAGTCGCCGTCCGATATTGGTCGTGTGTGACTCGAGAGTTCGTTGCGATCTGCAGAGGAGGTCGAACCTTTGCCTTCGACCATGGGCTTCTTTACCTTCTTTCTTTGCTCGACACGATCTTCGTTGGAGAAGCGGCTGTCGAAGTCGATGGCGTCGACCCTCATAAGTGGCTTGACTTCCTCATAGTTGGAGGGCAGTGTGGCTTTGGTGGTTGTTCGAGGTTAAACGTTGATGGAACTGAGGCCCCTGGCTGAAGCTTTAAAACACCTTCTTGCTGCCTGGATATCCCCGTGGAGGGTGGCGACCAAACCTTCGGCAGTGTAGTATTTTATTTTGAGATGCACTATGGAGGGAACTACGATGAGTTCGGTGAGAGTGGGTCTTCCGATGATTCACTGGTAGAGAGACGGGAAATCCACTACCAGGAATTGGGTCTTAATGGCTCTGGACGCTACCCCTCTCCCGAAGGTGATGATCAGCTCGACATATCCCCGGGGTTTTATGCTGGCTCTATTGAAGCTCTGGAGGTCTGATCCTATGTACGGGGTCAGATGGCTTTCATTCAGCTGCAAGGTGGTGAACAATTAGGTGTACATGATGTTTACCTAGGTACCTTGATTAATCAGTATGCGTCACACATAGAAATTCACCATGCGAGCTCTCTCGAGTAGTGGGATGGTCGAATTCGGGGCTTCGCCCGATAGTTCCTCCCTGTAGAAAGCAAGGGGATGGGAGCCTCCTCGGAAATTTTCCAGCGTGGCGTCTATGTTCGAGTTAACTTCGATGAGCTGGTTGAATCTTCTTTTTACCTACCCAATTGTGTGCCTGTTGAATCCCCGCCGGAGTTAACCATGGCCACGGGGAACGATTCCCAAGGACCGTGGGAGGAGAAGTACAGCGAGACATTCTCCATGTCCAGGTAGTAGAAATCTTTCGGCTGCGAGATGCTCATGGCGACCGGTATGACGTCAATATTGGGGGACTCCTTACCCTCTTCGACGTTTTTAGTTTTTGGTGCTTCTTCGCAGGCGCCCTCCTTCTTCTTGTATTGTTTGAGGTGCCCATCTCGAATCAGTATTTCGATTGCATCCTTGAGATGAATGCAATCCTTGGTGTTATGCATGTGGCTTTTGTAGAACCTGCAATATTTTCTCTTGTCGATTCCTGATTTGGAAGATGTTTGTCGGGGGAAGCGCACCCCGGCCTGCTTAAATTTAGAATTGGCACATTTAGATATAATACGCTCCCTTGAGGTAGTTAGGGGCGTGTAGTCATGGAAATGACCAACTGGCCCCTTGTAGTCCTTGGAGTCCTGGGACCTATCTTCCCATTTCTTTTCTCCCCGACGGGATGTTGAGAGCTCGTCATTCCTCTAGGTATTTGCACTCTCTCTGTGCCTCGATTCCCTAGTGCTGTTGGCGGCTTCCTTTTCCTCGTATTGAATGTACGCCTGGGCCTTGATAAGGAGGGAGTCGAGCGTGGCCGGTGATTCAATGTCCACAGCTTTGGCAAAGTTGCTGCGGGGATGCAGCCCACGCTCGAGGAGATATTTCTTCATGTTGTCGTTCGTGGAAACCTGCACTGCTTCCTTGTTGAATCGTTCGATGTATGCCCATAGAGATTCATCTTTTACTTGGATGATTACTTCAAGTGAAGCCTCTGACTTTGGGTGTCGACGAGAGGCGGCGAAGTGTCTCGAAAATATCCTCCCCAGCTACTTCTAGGAGGTGATGGATTCATCCGGGAGACTCTTGTACCAAGACATAACACCCTTCCTGAGAGTGGTTGGGAACAATTTTCACTTGATGGGCCCTCTGACTCCTCGATAGTCGAGGAGAGCATCAATTTTCTCAATATGTTCATTGGGGTCCGTCATTCCACCGTAGGTTCCCAACAGAGGTGGCTTCTCCAGGACGACAAGGAGTTGGGCTTCTGTAATTTCCATGGATAGCGGGCCACGGGGCTCATCGTCTTCACTATACGCGGGGGACAAAGAAAAGGAGTGATAATTTATACCCCGTCGATCATCGCGATCTCGTCGAGGGGAGGGACTCCTCAGTTTCTGTCTTGGTTTGGGCAAAAGTAATCAAGCACGGTCGATTTGACGGCCGCCTTTCCTCTTCTTGGATGAAGGAGAGTCTTGATCTTTCTTGGGGGGTGTGCGATTGCGTTTCTTGAAGAAAAAAAAGTCGCGCTTCTCCTTTCTTGGTGGAAGGCCACGCCTAAGTGGAGATATGTTGGGGGAGTCTCGTCGTCGGGTTCCCTTAGGATGAGACCTTGACCGCTTCTTCTCCCAGGCCCATATCCTTTGGTTCTGCTGCAGGATAAGGGCGTTGGTCTGGTTGATAGCAGCGAGCAACACTGCAATGGATGGGTCGATACTGAGAAGGATGGGAACTGGTTGTAGGATCTCTGGCAGTTCCTTAATGGGATTCTTGGGATGTCCCTTGTCCAAGAATTGGTTGTCACGGTGTCGGGTGTCAGTTGAATATGAAGACGCAGTCTGGCCATCTCGGAAACCTAGGTTGTCCTCGAGGTGAGGATGTTCCTGGCTTCCATCGGTTTTGTGTGAAGGGGAAAGAATAGCCTTTCCGAGTAGGTGGATATCATCATGGTCGGCCATGATTTATGAAAGGAATCTTGAAATTTGCTTTAATATTTGAGTTTCGAGGAAATAAAGACGCGGAGAGTAATTTCCCACATACGGCGCCACTGATCTTACCGGTTGATCAGAACCTGCAAGGTGGGTGAGTGATGATCTGCATTCAGGATGTAATGTCGAGGATCGAAAAAGGGGGTTGTACCTGCAAAGCACTCTGACGATTAAGTAAGAGTGGGAACAAAGAGATACAAGCAAAGTGTTAAGGTATTAGTGGTGAATAATGAGTATTCGATACTTGGCCCTCACAAGTGTGAGGGTTTATATAATTCCCCTGGCGCATGGCCATTGGTTCCTAATTTTAGGCCTGGATATACGGGTCCATAAAAATAGGTAACTGCCAGGACTTGGTCAAATCAGTCAGATATGCTCATAACTAGCCATCGATTCCAAGGAGGAGGTAAGTTACGGGCAACAGTCTAGTCGGTTTCTGGTTGTATGCACGACTTGAGATCGGGAATATTGAGAGGTGTTCTTTGATCGTCTTAGGTCAGTGCCGATTTAGGAGGGAAAATGGTCGATATTTCCTTATAGAGAGCGGGGGAGGTTCGGGTCATGGACGTATGGACCGTACTGAAAGAAATGGCTAGGTTGGGCCCATTCTAGATGTCGGGCCAGTTTAGAACAATTTCATTGATGAATGATGATACTTTGTATGTGATGATATATGTATTCTTAATTGATGAATTGGAGAAGGTGTGAGTATAACATTAAGATGTGATGAAGCATGATACCTTACTTATGTGCATATTTTTCTATTGTCTATACCTCATGTCTTATATAATGATTATGATTTGCTCACCCTTTCTGTTTGAATGTTACCTCCATGTGGGTAACACGCAGGTGATTAAGAGTAGTTCGTAGGAGCTTAGGAATTAGCTTCAGGATGCGTTTTATTTGCTTTGAGTAGAATAAAGAAATATTGCTCCTATATGTAACATCAGGGTTGGGATCATTTATTGAGAACTACATGTCTCCATTTACTTTGATGTTTTCTAAATTTCCTTGTTATGGTATTGATATCTGAATTGTATCATGATGTTTAACTTGATGAATTTTATGAGGTATCCAAATTATAGATGTTTTGAGATTTATGATTTTCGCTGCAATAATTTGAAGATGCTAAATGCATATTATTTGGTTTATAGTTTTGCAACCCGTGTTACGGAGAAAGATGCATTATTAAGATGTTTTTGTGATGATGTGGCACCCTTGTTGGTGATATTACTATGATTTATTCATTTAAATAATTGCAAAAATTCCTTGGGTTTAGAAGGGTGTTACATTTGTGGTATCAGAGCAAGTTGGTCTGTCCGACCAGGTTATTAAGTCTTTAGTGTATGGAAATGGTATATTTTAAAATTAGTTTCTAACCTTAGTGTTTGTTATTGACGTGAAATAGAAAAATGGCTGGAAGGAACGATGATGCACTTGCTGCTGCCTTACAGGCTATTGCTCAAGCTGTGCAACATCATCCTAATGATGGATCCCATGTTATGAAGATGTTCTAGAGGAATCATCCACCTGTCTTCAAAGGTAAGTTTGACCCTGATGACGCAAAAATCTGGCTCAAGGAAATCAAGAGGATATTTCAGGTCATGGATTGCATTGAGGCATAAAAGGTGTGGTTTGGTACGTATCAATTGGCTGAGGAAGCTGATGACTAGTGGGATGGTACTCGTCAGAGTCTGACAGCGCTAGGTGGAGTGATTACTTGGGCTGTGTTTAGTAGGGAATCCCTGAGGAAGTACTTTCCAGAGCATGTGCATGGAAAGAAGGAGATTGAGTTCCTAGAGTTGAAGCAAGGAAACTTGACTGTGACTGAGTATGCTTTGAAGTTTGTGGAGCTGGCAAAGTTCTATCCATATTACAATGAAGTGTTTGTTGAGTTATCGAGGTGTATCAAGTTTGAGAATAGTTTGCATCCTAAGATCGAGCAGGCAATCAGATATCAGTAGATCCGTGTGTTTATTGAACTGGTGGACAACTGTAGAATCTATGAAGAGGACATTAAAGCTCATTTAGCTCACTACAAGAGTCTGAATGAGAGAAGAGAGAAACCACATCAAGATTGTAAGAAGCCTTATGATGCCCCAGCTGACAAAGTGAAACAAAAGGCTTATGATGGGAAACAGACAAGTAGGGGAGGAGCTCCCGCTTCTGCCAAATGTTATAGGTGTGATGAATAAGGTCACCGAGCTAATGAATATAAGAATAAGGTGTTGAGGTGCTACAAGTATGGTAAGTCCGATCATCGTGCTCCTGAATGCAAGAATGATGGTCCTACTTGTTTCAATTATGGGGAGCAGGGTCATATCAGTATCCAGTGTCTGAAGCCGAAGAGAGATGCTGCTGCCCAGACCAATGGTAGAGTATTTGCTTTGAGAGAAACTGAGGAACATAAGAAGGACAACTTGGTTCGAGGTACTTGCTTTATTAATGATGTTGAATTGATTTATATTATTGATACTGGTGCTACTCATTCGTTTATTTCGCTTGAATATGCTACTAAGTTGAAATTGAAGTTGTGTGATATGAATGGTAGTGTGGTAATAGATACTCTTGCTAGTGGTTCTGTTACTACTACTTACGTTTGTTTGAAGTGCCCTTTGACTATTTATGAAAAAAGTTTTATGATGGATTTGGTGTGTCTTTCCTTACAACAAATCGATGTGATTCTTGGAATGAACTGGTTGGAGTTCAACTATGTTCATATCAATTGTTATAATAAAACTTTGAGGTTCCCTAAGTTTGGTGATAATGGAGAATTGATGTTGTTGACCGCTAAGCAAGTGAATGAACTTTTGGAAGATGAAGCAGTGATGTTTGCAATGTTTGTATCATTGCAAGTTGAAGATAAAGAGGCGAATATAGAGTTACTGGTTGTTTGTGATTTTCTAGAGGTGTTTCCAGATGATATCAGTGAATTACCTCCTGAGCAAGAATTAGAATTTTCTATTGATTTGGTACCAGGCACGGGTCCGGTGTTGATGGCTCCTTATAGAATGTCGACTGTCGAGTTGAGTGAATTGAAGAAGCAACTAGAAGATATGCTTGAAAAGAAGTGTGTGCGACTGAGTGTTTCACTGTGGGGTGCTCCAGTGTTGTTAGTTAAGAAGAAATATGGAAGTATGAGACTGTGTGAAGATTATAGATAATCAAATAAAGTAACAATCAAGAATAAGTATCTGCTACCAAGAATTGACAATTTTATGGAGAAATTGGTGGGTGCTTGTATTTTCAGCAAGATTGATTTGAGGTCGGGTTATCATCAGGCTAGGGTTAAACCAAATGATATTTTGAAGAAACCTTTCTGAATAAGGTGTGGTCACTATGAGTATATCGTGATGTCGTTTGGTGTATCTAATGCACCAGGTGTTTTAATGGAGTATATGAATGGAAATTTTCTTTCTTACTTGGATAAGTTTGTAGTAGTTTTCATTGACGATATTCCGATTTACTCTAAGACGGAAGAAGAGCATGCTGAGCATTTGCGATTGGTATTGCAAGTTTTGAAGGAAAACAAATTATATGCAAAGTTGTCGAAGTGTAAATTTTGTCTGAAGGAAGTTAGTTTTCTTGGTCATGTAATTTCAAGTGGTGGTATTATTGTGGATCCTTCTAAAGTGGATGTAGTGTTGCAATGGGGGGCTCCGAAGTTTGCAACTGAGATTCGAAGTTTTCTTGATTTGGCAGGTTATTATCGAAGATTCATTGAGGGTTTTTCTAAGTTGGCGTTACCGTTGACACAATTAACTTGAAAGGGACAAGCTGATGTATGGGATGTTGCATGTGAATAAAGCTTTGTAGAACTAAATAAGAGGTTGCTGTTGTGACATTGGTTTTAACTAATTCGAGAGTCATTTATGGTGTATTGTGATGCGTCCAAGATGGGTCTTGGTGGTGTGCTAATGCAGAATGGACAAGTTGTTGCTTATGCTTCTAGATAACTCAGAGTTCATGAAAAGAATTATCCTACGCATGACTTAGAGTTAGAAGCAGTGGTGTTTGTATTAAATATTTGGAGACATTATCTTTTTAGTTCTAAATTCTAAGTGTTCAGTGATCACAAGAGTTTGAAGTACTTGTTTGACCAGAAAGAATTGAACATGAGAGAGAAGGTGGCTTGAATTACTGAAGGATAATGACTTCGATTTGAGTTACCATCCTAGTAAAGCAAATGTAGTTGCAGATGCATTGAGAAGTAAATCTCTACATATGTCGATGCTTATGGTTCGAGAGTTAGAGATAATCGAACAATTCCGAGATATAAGCTTGGTGTGTGTAGAAACTCCTGATAGTGTGAAATTAGGAATGTTAAAGCCGACTAGTGGTATAATAGAGGAAATCCGTGAAGGACAAAAGTTTTATTTGAGGTTAGTTGATCAATTGACTTTAATTAACCAAGGTAAAGGAGATAAGTTCAGAATTGATGAGAATGGTGTGATGAGGTTTGGTGATAGAGTGTGTGTTCCAGATGTTCCAAAACTTAAGAAGAGTATTCTTGAGGAATGACATTGAAGTGGATTGAGTATTCATCTGTGTGCTACCAAGATGTATCAAGACTTGAAGAAGTTATTTTGGTGGCCGGGTATGAAAAAGGAAATCGCGAAATTTGTTTATGCTTGCTTGACTTGTCAAAAGTCAAAAATTGAGCATCAGAAGCTGATGGGTCTTATGTAACCATTGAGTATTCTCAAGTGGAAGTACAACAGTGTTTCCATGGACTTTGTGACGTGTTTGCTGAAGACTGCTAGAGGCAACGATTCGATTTGGGTATTTGTTGACAAGTTGACAAAGTTGGCTCATTTCTTGCCGAAGAAGATTGAGCATTCAATGGAAAAGTTAGCTGAGATGTATATTGAGGAAATTGTGAGATCTCATGGGATACCTCGAGTATTGTGTCAGATAGAGATTTGAGGTTTACTTTGAAGTTCTGGACGGGTTTTCAGAATGCTTTTGATACTAAGTTGAGATTGAGTTATGCATATCATCCACATATAGACGATCAGACGAAGAGGACTATCTAATCTTTTGAATACTTGCTAAGGGCTTGTGTGTTGGAACAAGGAGGTGCTTAGGACAACCACTTGTTGTTGATTGATTTTACGTGCAATAATAGTTTCCATTCTAGTATTGAGATGGCTTCGTATGATGCCTTGTATGGTAGGAGGTGTAGGACTATATTGTGTTGGTATGAATCAGGCAAGAGTGATATGCTCGAACCTGAGGTTGTGTAAGAGACAACTAAGAAGATAAAGTTGATCCAATAGAATATGAAGGCTTCTCAAAGTCGTCAGAAGAGTTACCATGATAAGAGAAGAAATGACCTTTAGTTCAAGAAAGATGATCATGTGTTTTTGAGAGTTACTCCAGTAACCGGTGTTGGTAGAGCTTTGAAGTTGAGGAAGCTTACGCCATGTTTTGTTGGATGTATTAGATATCAGAGAAGGTAGGTGAGGTGGCTTACCAAGTTACTTTTCCGCCGTCAATTCTGAATTTGCATGATGTGTTTCATGTGTCCCAGTTGAGGAAGTATATCCCAGATTCTTCTCATGTGATTTAGATGAATGATGTACAAGCGAGAGATACCCTGACTATTGAGATGTTACCAATGCAAATAGAAGGTCAGGAAGTGAAAAAATTGTGAGGAAAAGAGATTTCCTTAGTGAAAGTATTATGGGGCGGACCAGTTGGTAAAAGTTGGACTTAGGAATAAGAGGACCAGATGAAGGAGTCTTATCCGAGCTTGTTTTCGTCAGGTAATTTTTGAGGGCGAAAATTCTTTTAAGTGGGGGAGAGTTGTAACACCCCAAATTTTTTATTAATTATTTTAATTGATTAACTTAGTGTGATTATATGAGTCGTTGTGATTATATGATGTTTGGTGTTTCATGAGAGTCATTGTGGTGACATAGATTCCTGATGTATTGATGAAGATGATGTCCTATGTGACGTTTTAAATGATTCATGTGATGTTATGGAGATTTGTGTGATGCTTAGGTGTATTAAGGGATTTTAGAGTAATTTAGAATAATATATAATAATTAGGATAATTGTTTAGAATTATTTTAATTGAGAAAATAGAATAATTATTGGTTAGAAGAAATGAGGGCAAGGTGGTAAGAAGTAAAGTGTAAGTGAGGGTAAGATCGAAAGTTTGGCATTAGGGGTCCAAAGTTTAAACTAGGGAAGAGATTTTAGTTATTCCATTCGTGCGATCGTATAATTGGGAGAAAAAACTGACGTTGTGGAGAAAAGATTTACATGATGTGTTGATTTATATGATGGTGCTATCATGTTGTTTTGATTCTTTTGATGCTATGATAATGCTTGTGATGATTCATGAATGGTGATGCATGTTGACTAGTTGTGGTCGTATTATTTATGATGTTGCACATCATTGCATTCATGGCATGGTTTAGGACTTTGGTCCAGTGATGGTGATTAGGACTTTGGTCCAGAGATGATGGTAGGACAATTGTCCAATGAAGGCAATAAACCCATAGTATGGATTGGGTGCAATAGTGAAGTGCTCTGGTTCCAAGTAGGAATCAATCGTATTGATTGGGATCTTTAGAGATTGAAGATGACTGAGTCATCAGTGATGTTTTGGTACCACATGTATGAGTCTATGATGATGTATTACATTCTATGTGACATTGCATTTAATGTGTTTCATTGATGAATGATGATACTTTGTATGTGCTGAAATATGTGTTCTTAATTGATGAATTAGCAAAGGTGTGAGTATAACATGAAGATGTGATGAAGCATGATACCTTAATATGTGCATATTTTTCTATTGTATATATCTTATGTATTATATAATGATTATGATTTACTCACCCTTTCTGTTTGAATGTTACCTCCACGTGGGTAACGCGCAGGCGATCAAGAGTAGCCCGTAGGAGCTTAGAGGATAGCTTCAAGATGCATTTTATTTGCTTTGAGTAGAATAAATAAATCTTGCTCTAATATGTAACATCGGGGTTAGGATATATTATTAAGAACTATAAGTCTCTATTTACTTTGATGTTTTCTAAATTTCCTTGTTATGGTATTGATATCCGAATTGGATCATGATGTTTAACTTGATGAATTATATGAGGTATCTGGATTATAGATGTTTTGAGATTTATGATTTCCGCTGCAATAATTTGAAGATTCTAAATGTATATTATTTTGTTTATAGTTTTTCAACTCGTGTTACGGAGCATGATGCATTATTAAGATGTTTTTGTGAAGATGTGACACCCTTGTTGGTGATATTACTCTGATTTATTTATTTAAATAATTGTGAAAATTCCTTGGGTTTAGAAGGGTGTTACAAGGGGCATTAGGCACCTATGAATGAATGGTTTTTCCTTTTGGATTAAAAAATGTTGGGGCAACTTACCAAAGGGCAATGAATTCTATATTTCATGATTTCATTGAGACTTTCATGCAGGTTTACATTGATAACATAGTTGTAAAGTCTGTGTCAGATGAAAGTCATTTGGATCACCTTCGCTAGTCATTCAAAAGAATAAGGAAACATGGGTTTAAGAGGAATCCTCTTAAGTTTGCCTTTTTTGTGCATGTAGGTGATTTTCTGGGCTTTGTGGTCCATAAGAAGGGAATAGAGATTAACCTGAATAAGACAAAGGCCATCATGGAAGCAAAAGCGCCATCAACAAAGAAAGAGTTGCAGTCTCTTCTTGGGAAAATAAATATCTTGAGAAGATATATTTCAAACTTAAGTGGATGCACTCAGGCCTTCTCTCCCCTTAAGCATTTGAAACAAGGAGGCTTCAAATGGAGGCAAGAACATCAAGAGGCATTCGACAAGATTAAGCAATACCTTGTTCAACCTCCAATGTTGTCACCTTCTTGTAGGAATAAAAGTATGAGATTGTACATATCTGCATCAGATGTAACAATAGGAAGTATGCTCGCTCAAGAGGATGAGAATGGAATCGAAAGAGCCATCTATTACCTTAGTCGAGTGCTTAAAGATGGAGAAACTAGGTAAAGTATTGTTGAAAAGTTATGTATTTGTTTGTACTTTTCTTGTACGAAGTTGAAATATTATATAAAACCAGTTGACGTGTACGTTTCTGGTCGCGACTTTAAGAGTCTATTGGGTGTAGTGACTGCAAGTGCACAATCTTATCGCGTAGTTTTAAAAGATATCGAACCCACAAGGACTGATAATCGAACATTGTAATCTATTGTCGTTTTGTAAAGCTAAGGCTAATGATTTTTCTTGGGTTTAAAGGAAAACGGGAAATAATTTAGATTTCAATGAAATATTCGATAACAGGACACCGTTATGTAATACGTCGGATATTCGGGGATACAGTAAGTCATTGGCATAGCTTTGAGTATTTAAAATACTATTTTAGTAGAAACTATCAATTTAAAAACCTTTATCTCACACTCTTGTGACTATTGATTTGGACTATATTATTAAATTTAAATGCTTGCTCTCACTGTCTCATTTAAAATTTAGAAATATTTTTTGAAAACAAATAGAATCTAATTAATCCTAAACTGCTCTAGTTGTATTTAAAACTAATGTTCGATTACCACTATTCGGTTAAAATCTCAAACTCTCGTTATATCGATTTTAACTTTCGTTTGTCTTTTACTATCGTAACACAACAATTTTAATATTAAATGTTGGAAATCAAACTAGAAAAGTATTTTATAAATGTTTATGCCAATTCATTACCGAACCCCTTCGGTTCTATGACCTTACATATTGGTATCAAGGAAATTAACCAGACATGTTATTGAGTATCAACACAAAATTACAGTAAATAAACAATAACATAATAATGATTATTAAGTAAAAATAGTATATATAAATGAAATAAGAACCTGAAATTAATAAAAGAACCTGGAATTAATAAAGGAAACTGAAATTAATGCTAAACTTCTAGTGCCAAGTGCAATCCTCCACAATATGGCGACAGGATTTGCTTTCGGAAAATAATAACTTGAATGCAGAAAGAAAATATAAACTAAAACAAAGTCTGAAAGATATGAATAAAATATATTCATGTAATAGCTCCCCGATATGGAAAACTATTGCTAACTCAGGTGGGTAAGTATCTGCTTAAAAATTCTAAAACAATGGTTCTGAACTATGAGAAAATTAAACAAAAGCGTGAGAGAGTTTTTGCTGCTTGGTTGCTTCCTTTTTATAGCCTGCTTGTAACTCCCGTTGGAGAAGATTTAGGAGTTGTGTCGGAATCGGAAGACTCGGCTCAGGGACGTGGTCATCATGGAGTGGAGCATAATACGAGCTCAATTTTTTATGGTTGAGAGAATACATGAGCTTCGTTGCAGATGGGGAGAGAACCACATTCATTACAGACTGTGGCGAGGTGCATGCCTTGTGTGTCATGGGGAACACACGTTAAAGTTATTACGACCGTGACACATGTGTGCCAAGGGACACACATAATTCTAGGGCATGGCGACCAACAGGAGGCTATGACGACCGTCACAGTCCTCTAATGCAATTTCTTCTATTTACTGCTACAAAGTCACTAATTTCTTTATCATTTCTTCATCTTTTCTTATGTGAGTCTTGTGAAATGTAAATACCTGAAACACACTTAAAATACCAACATAATGTAACATAATTAACAGAAAATGGTAACATCATTTATGCTAATCGAGCCGAATATGCAATGCGTTTTTGTGTTATCAAACTTCCCCATGCTTGAACCTTTGCTTGTCCTCAAGCAAAAACTCAGTATGAAAATCAATTAAACACGGGTTAAACGCAAATACATGACACAACTCAAATCATACGTGGTTGTAAGTTATTTTTGTTAGAACAATATAAGCTCAATATCAACACTAAAGATACAATACTAACACTAAAAAACCCCACTTTATACAGACCGGTCCCAGTCATGCTATTATAGCTCAACCTAGTCCTTTTTGCTTTGTTTCACCAGTTTTTTTCAAGCACAATCACATTAAGCCCTTTATATTTTTGCACACACATATTAGAGTAGCCAGTTAGTGATGGTAATTTTAATCACGGGGCTCTGGTACATAAATTTGGTAACCCCTTTATTTACCTGATTGCAAGTTGCGGGGGATCGAACTGTAGTCCACCCTACCAAGTTCAGCATCAGATACATCTAAACCAACTTACATCAGGTTGTTATAACCTATTTTGTAGGTTCCTCAACTGCTGGATTAAGTAACCGGGTGATGGTCACCTAACTTAATTAGCGTATTCCCTATTTTCAATTCATCATTACATGATGCTTTTTTTTGGAAATGTTTTAAGACCATTCACTTATATTCATCGGCTCTCTACGTAGTTTGTTTTTAAGACGCTGCCGATTGCTTATATAAACTACTCGGGGTTACTTTAAAGATTAAGGTTTCGGTATAATAGGTACTTAAATCAGACTCACGTAAGCAGGGGTTTTAGAGTGTTAAGACGATATCAATTTTGTTTAAATTTCACTCAAAATTTCAAACAAATCTAAAGAGTGAGCAACCTATATTCTTTTCGAATTTGTCAAGTAAAGTTTTTTTTTGTTATGGCTCAAGAAAGTGAGGAGGTCAAATAATAAACGAAAATCTGCATATAAAGAATTGATAGTACATGGATGTTTATTTAAGGGAAATAGGCAACAATGTAAATCTACTTAGAAAATGGCAAATGAAAGTGGTAAAGCTTCCCCCCTATACTTAGACCGAGCATTGTCCCAAATACAATGATGTAATGTGAGAAAGGAAGGAAGAAACTGAGAAGATGACTACTCGTCGGCTCAGCCACGTGCTCTGCGACGTGCCTATGCTCGTCCACGTGCATCATCTCTACCTTGGAAAGGCTCTACACCAATTCCCTGAAGTCCGACATGAGTAACAAAATCATGCAAGCTGTCAACATGATAAGTCAACCCTCGTATCTCTTCGGTTAGATCGGACATACTATGGTCATGCCAGTAGGCATAGTCGTGTTGATCTCACTCAAGTTGTCAGGCCTCCTGCATCACCTTATTATGCTGCATTTCCATTCTTTGGTGATGTTGAACTTTTAATTCATTATGTCGCAACATTTCAGCATAAATGTCATCAAGAGTAGCTGGATGGCCCCAGTTTCTTCTTCTTCGGGGATGATGCCCGGATGATGAACCTACAAAATTTTCAGGAGGAATTGTGCAGTAGGTGCGTGGATGTTAGGTTGTGGATCTTCTTGCTCTAGCACTTGCTCCATTTCATCGGGCTCAACATTGTTTGGACCACCTTGGTTATCCTGGACGTTTTCACCAGGAGCAGGAGCATTCAGATTATAACGCCACTTCTCCATGTTTATTATGCCAGTGAGCACAGGATTAGGCAAAATAATACTTGGAACTGCTTTATTCAGTACCATAAAATTATATTTTCCATCCTCTCTAGACTTGATTAGGTGCCCAACACGATAGTTGTCAATATCGATAAATAGGGCTGGCAATGAAGGCAAATTCTCTAGTCTGTCCCCCAAGTTCAAAGCAAGCGCTATAGAGGTAACTAACCCTTCAATATAGAAAGGTGTAGTACCCCTTGCACAAATGGATTGGATATACTCCAACAAGAATGCACTAGCAATGATCTTCCAATTAGGCGTGAAGGTGCAGTGCAGAAAAACAATTCCTTAGAATTTACTTTGTTGTTGTTCATCCTCCCGAAAATGGTGTTGGATAGAATGCGATGAAAATAGCGGATGGATGGATTATGAATAGAGGAAGCAAAAGTCCCTCACAACTAGAAGTTCGCTCACCAGTTAAAGAGTGCCATAGTCCGAATGCAGTCGATGCCCAATCTTCCTCTGGAGGGATTCGATAGTATACTTCTCCTCCACGAGGGAAGCGTAGCAAATCACTCAGAGCTTCTTGATTCAAAGAATATTCAGTGTTAAACATTTTAAAATTTTCAGTTCCTGTAAGGTACATATTTTCATTAGCAGGTGTGTTTAAGAGAAGGAACTCATAAATTCCAAGGTTAAGGATTCATAAGTGGGATGGTTCAGTGTGCAGACATATGCCAGGTCAGAATTTTGAAGTAGCCATTGGACACTATCTAACATCCCTAACTCACACAGACAATTTACATCGACATAACTTGTAGAGGTAACCGAATGTTGATAGAACTTTAGGTACTATGCTTCCTGATGTTCCCCAGCTTCACCATTTCTAAACACAATTCCTAAAAGGTCGGGTTCTCCTCTTTGGTGTTGGACTCTTCGAGACATAATGAGACACAAAGATGGTGGATGGTTTAGGTTTCAAAACTGACAGAAGGAGAGGTTGGTTGGTGGATGGGAAATTATGATAGAATGAAGGTGTTTCAGGATCTGTTTCAGGATGAGAGAGAAAAACATCATTGTGATCATAGATTTGTGGTTTCTCAAGAGAAGTTGGAGGTGAAACTTGGTGTACTTCCAAATCAAATATCCAGTTGTTTTGGTCATGAATACTAGTTCTGGGATTTGGAAAGGTGAAGAGTTGTATAACCTGGTTGTTAGTGAGAAGTTCAAATTCGCTAGGGCCTAGGTTTCTAATAATGCCAGTGTTGAAACATAAATGTATGTTCATAGGTTAGAATCCACCCAGAGGGTGGAATCCGAGAAGTGGTTGTCACATTCCAATATCATTGGCTATCATGGTCACTAAGCCCCCTACTAAGATAGGTGCATGATCTGTCTGTGTAATATGGTCAAAGTTAGCTATCATAAAGGTATCGACATTAACGGGACAGTTTCAGGAGGCACAATACATGATGAAAAGTTCATCTTTGGATACAGAGGTAATGTGTTGTTATTTTTTGAATAGGATGTGAGCAAGGATATTATGAAAATAACATATAGCATGGTTATGTATATTCTCAGAAAACATGTTATTAGTCTCGGGGTTTCTATCTCCGGCTATGCTATCCCAAAAATATCCAAGTTCAAGGTCCAAAAGAAGGTCTTCTTGGGTACTAGCAAAGACATGTGGGCAACTAGGAAATCCTAACAAACTAGCAAGCTCGCGGTTATTATACCGGTATTTAATACCGAAAATTCTAAAGGTAATTAGGCCTTGTTTAAATCCTAATCCATGGTTAGGCAAAAAGGTGAGTGGGCTCAGAAATTCTAAGGCCAAATGTTGTACCGCAAAATTTTCCCTCTCATGTTTTCAAAGGTCTTCCCTTACATGGTTGATCACAAACACTTGCCTAACGTAAATAAAGTTTTTTTGAAGATGAACAAAGTGTCTTTCGATTGGCATCTGGGAAAAGTCTTCGATTGGGTATCCAAAATCCTTTGATACAGGCTTGACTCACCAGTCTTCGATTGGGTATTTGGCACTCTTCGATCAGGCTTTGATTAGTAAGCTTCGATTAGGTGTCTGGAACCCTTCGATCAAGCTTTGGTTCGCAAGTCTTCGATTGAGCGCTGGACCTCCTTCGATCAAGTCAATTTCACAACGCTTCGAATATGCATTAACTACTTCAGGCTTACCTTCGACTCACGAGGCAAGAATCTCCTACAAGTTTGTTTCGATTCACAAAGGAAAAGGCCCCTCAACTTTCCAGCACACCAGGCAAGAGGCTCATTCGAAGAACATGTAAATGACTCATTCGAAGAACATGTAAAGGTCCATTTGAAGAAGCATTCAAAGGGTCAATTCGAAGAACATTCAAAAGGTCCATTTGAAGAAGCATTCAGAAGGCCCATTCGAAGGGTACATAAGAAGTCCATTCAAAAGAGGCAACTCAAGACCAATCGAAGAGCATGGCCTGGAGGCATTCGAAAATCAAAGGTGTCCAGGTTCATTCAAGATTCCAAAGAGACATGAATATTTCAAAAAAGTAAATCTTTTAATATGTCTGATTCTTGTCTCATGGCTTTAAAGGCCTGTTTAATTGGTTGTCTCTTGCCGTTACTAGACCATCATACTCCTATAAATACAAGGTCAAGCATACAATGCCAGGGGGGAACAAAAAAGGAGAAAAGAAAAAAAAGGAGGATTTGGAGATACGCTGCCCACGAACCCACCAAAGGTTATCAATATTTTCATAAGTAATCCAAGCCAAGGCAGCCATTCAGCAAACATCTCCACACCCAGAGCCACAGATCATACATCTTTAATTGGTAGGGGTTTGCAAAACCAAAATTGCACCTTCATGACATTTAAATACACATTGCACATGTATTCTTGTTATTACCGATTATGTTGCATGTAAGCTAAAGCGCAAAGATGAGATCATGCCATTGCTTGGGCATGATCTAAGTTTCTCCTTCGAATCTCAGGATAAAACAAACCCAGACCCAGATTCAGCAGATTCAAATTGAGGAAGGATTCAAATTGGGAGGAGATTCGAATCAGGGGGGTAAAGTCCCCCCTGGATCTTTAACATTTGTCTCGTTTTGCAGGAAATATCTTCTCAGAATCTTGTTCAGAGCTTCGAAGCTTAGCAACTTAGCTTTGAACCGGATCCAGGGTTCCCAGATCGAAGGATGACATATCCAAATCGAACACCCCCAAAGTGCAGCCCCTCATGCACCTTCGATCAAGCCTCTTCACTGGATCGAAAGACAGCCCACACCTCTTTCGATCCAGGCCTCCAGAATTATACCTTTCTTGATTTACTGCCTATTCCTTCGATTTCATCTTTGTTTTGACTATTTTATTTCTTTTTTTTAATCAACATAAAATCAATTAAAAAAAACCACAAAAACATTAGGCTAGTTTTTTCTATTAAATTAACTTTGTTAATTAATCATTTAATTATCTTAACATTTTCTCAAAACTAAAATTAAGAAGATTTAGATCATTTTCCCAAAATAAAATAAAACAACAAAAAGATTTTATTCTTAGGATTTTTAGAGGTTATTTTCAGATTCGCGCGCGTTTATTTTATTGTAACTGCCTACTGGTTTGTAATAGCTTAACTAAGACTTTTACACTTTACTGCTTTATTCCCCCAATTTTGGACATGTAAATAATCCCCCTCCCCGAAGCCTTGTAATAGCGTAGGATTTACAGTTCCCGCACTTTAAATTCCTATACATATATTAACTGTTTAGATGTATGCTAACTAGGATTGCATGACAAGATCTGAAAACAAACGGTAGAACACCTAAATATACAAAGATAATGTAACTGAAAAACAATACACTCGCACATGCCACTCTTAGGGTACACCTCACTTGGTTGCCTCGAACGTGGTCATTGAGTATAGGATGTTTTAGAGGTCGCCCTCTTGTCCAAAGATCATAAGTTGCCTCGAAACGGTTGCCTCGGATAAAATGATCTAAGACATTAGGGTTACCACTAAGGCGTCCTAACATTGCTTTAGTGACCACACGTCCCTTAAATCGAATTGACCCGAAAACTCCAACGACGATGCTACCTACTCCTCAATAGTGGGATGGCATTATCTAAGGACACTTGCACAGTCTAATTCCTTTTTGAGTAGGTAGATGTTCTTAAGTACTTACTCCTTTTAAAAATAAAACAAAACTTTTCGCACTTACACTCTCTTCAAAAACAAAACTCTTTTCAAAACCCACAAACACAAAGAAAAGCAAACTTTTGAAAACATAATGAGCAAGTACCTAAGAGCCCGTGGATAACCACGAATAGAAAGGGTGCTAACACCTTCCCTTTCTATAATCTACCTCCCGAACCCGAGAAACATCTCAAAAAGGAATTTTTCTGTGCTTTTGTCCTTTCCTTGTTGGATAAAATAAAAGACAGTGGCGACTCTTGCTTACCGCGACATTTTGCGAAAACAAACGCAAACGCGAACCAACATTCCAAAACAGTCAGTTCTATTCCCACCGATCACACCAACCTACGATATGAAATAAATCTCCTTCTCAAGGGGGAAGTATCCCAACCTATCTGGTTCAACAAAAACATCACACTATCCCTAATACCTAATATGGTCATGGTAGGGCCATCAGGGTAGAAAGTTAGTGCCATATCTCTTGCAGCCAGTGCCTTGAAACACCTCTTCCGGGCTCTTCCTCTGAAAGAAATTTTCATTGTGTCAACTTCTTGTATCGTTAGTTAGTTCAGTTAGATAAAATTAAGTTAGTCTGTAAGTAAGTTTACAATTAGAATTAAATTGGTAGTGGTTAATTTTAGAGAGAAATACTGCATAACTTTTATGAAAAGAGAAAGAATGAAAAGTAAGAAAATGTAAAGACTAAAATTAGTAAATCAAAATAAAATACTAGAAAGTGGGATGTCTCCCACCAAGCACTTTGTTTTATGTTTTAAGCGCGACATATTTTTAATAGGTGATTAAATATGGGAGTGAGCGGGTAGTTCTGCAAGATGGAAACTAGCAGAATAGTCTTTGTACTCGATATAGTGGTAGTGCTTCAAGCACTTTCCATTTACGATAAACGGTTCGCTAGATTTTCCTTTAATTTCAATAGCTCCACTTGGGAAAATCTTAGTTATTTTAAACATACTGCACCACCTAGAACAAAGTTTTCCTGGAAACAGTTTAAGTCTAGAATTAAATAGGAGCACTACGTCGCCCTTATTAAACTCTTTCCTATATATGCGCTTGTCATGTCAATTTTTTGTTCTTTCTTTATATATCTTGGCATTTTTGTATGCATCTAGTCTAAGCTCTTCTAACTCATGGATATCTAAGATTCGCTTTTCTCCGCGACAGTGTAACTTA
Organism: Vicia faba; assembly: GCA_948472305.1. Classification (NCBI taxonomy): domain Eukaryota; kingdom Viridiplantae; phylum Streptophyta; class Magnoliopsida; order Fabales; family Fabaceae; genus Vicia; species Vicia faba. The sequence continues at coordinate 180,015 of CATIWC010000637.1, read as the reverse complement.
AATTAAGGGTTTTGATCGCCCAATAAGCTTTATGCTCGAGTTCTACCGGCAGATGACACGATTTTCCATAAACTAGTTTGAAATGTGTGGTTCTTTTGAGTGTTTTATAGGCTGTTCTATATGCCTACAATGCCTCGTGTAATTTGGACGACCAATCTTTCCTTGAAGTGGTAATTTTTTTTTCTAAGATTTGCTTAATCTCTCTGTTGGAGACCTCTACTTGCCCACTTGTTTGGGGTTGATAGGGTGTTTCTACACAATGTCGAACTCCATATTTCACTAATAGTTTTTCATAGATTTTCGAAATGAAATGAGAGCCACCATCACTGATAAAAAGTCTTGGCAAACTGAATATAGGAAAAACTATATTTTTGAAGAGCTTGATTACTACTCGTGCGTCATTTGTTGAAGAAGCTACAGCCTCAATCCATTTTGATATGTAATCTACAACAATGAGTATGTATTTATTGCCTAAAGAGGATGTGAAAGGTCCTAGAAATCAATTCTCCATACGTCAAAGACTTCTACCTCTAAAATGCCTTTTTGAGGCATCTCGTCGCATCTGGAGATGTTGCTAGTGAATTGGCACCGGTCGCAATTTATGACTGTAATATGGAAATTTTTCCATAGGTTAGACCAATTGAGGACAACTTGTAAGATATTAGCGCAAGTCTTTGAAGTTCTTACATGTCCACCATAGGGAGCAACATGACAATGGGAAATTATGTTTTCTATTTCATCTTTGGGGACACATCGAGGGAAAATACCATTGGCGCCTATCTTAAAAAGCAAAGGCTCATCCCAATAATATTGTTTAAGATCATGGAAGAACTTCTTCTTTTGTTGATAGGTTAGATCCGCCGGAAGCACTACAACGACCAAGTAGTTGACAAAATCCGCGTACCACAACAATGTGGTTTTAATGTAGACTACTTCCACGACTTCATTTGTCTTGGTATTATAAGTTACTGGATGTTCAATGGTGTTGTTTTCCAACTGGGCTATGAGTTGTTCTTAAGGGAAATCATCATTAATAGGCACTTGTTTAGGCTTTATACCTTCCATTCTAGATAAGTGATCAACTACTACATTTTCAGTTCCTTTTTTGTCCTTGATTTCTAAATCGAACTCTTGTAGGAGTAAAATCCACCTGAGTAATCTTGGTTTGGCGTCCTTTTTTCTTAATAGGTATCTAATTGCAGTATGATCGATATAGATAATTATCTTTTCTCCTACTAGGTAAGAACAAAATTTATCTAGGGCGAACACGATAACTAAAAGTTCCTTTTCGGTGGTGGCGTAGTTCATTTGTGAAAAATCTAAGGTTCTACTGGCGTAATAAATTGCATGAAGCTTTTTATCCTTTCTTTGTCCTAAAATTTCCCCTATGGCATAGTCACTAGCGTCACATATGATTTCGAACGATAATCTCCAATTAGGTGGTTGCATAATAGGTGTGGTAATAAGAGTTGTTTTTAATTGTTCGAATGCTTTTAAGCATTTGCCATCGAAATTGAATTCAGCGTCTTTCATTAACAGTTTGGTAATTTTAGAGAAATCTTTAATGAATCGTCGGTAGAAACCGGCGTGTCCTAAGAAACTTCGTATTTATCTTACGATTTTTAGAGGTTGAAGGTTTTTTATAACTTCTATTTTTGTTTTGTCAACTTCAATCCCCTTGTCGGACACTATTTGTCCAAGTATGATTCCTTGTCGGATCATGAAATTGCATTTTTCCCAATTTAATACGAGATTAGATTCTAAGTTCAATAAGCATCCTTCAAATCTTTTCCCACAGACAGAGAAATTGTCCATAAATACTTCCATGATGTCATCTATAAAATCAGCGAAAATTAACATCATGCACCTTTGGAATGTTGCAGGAGCGTTGCATAGTCCAAACGACATTCGTATATAGGCAAATGTACCATAAGGACAAGTGAATGTAGTCTTTTCTTGGTCTTCGGGGTGTATAGGGATTTGGAAAAATCCTGAATAACCATCTAGATAGCATATATGGGAGTGCTTAGCAAGTCGTTCGAGCATTTGATCAATGAAAGGTAAAGGGAAATAATCTTTTCGAGTGGATTTGTTTAATTTCTTGTAGTCAATGCACATTCTCCATCCGATTTGAGTATGTTGTGCTATGAATTCTCCTTTTGCATTGCTGACAACTGTAACACCTCCCTTCTTTGTTACAACGTGTACCAGGCTTACTCATTTACTGTCTGATATCAGATATATGATTCTTGCTTCTAATAAATTTTGTATTGCTTTCTTAACTACATCACTCAGAACTTGATTTATTCTTCTTTGATGTTCTCTCGAGGTCTTGCATTCTCCCTCAAGCATAATGCGATGCATGAAAATTGAGGGGCTTATTCCTTTTAGATCAGATATGTTATAGCCTAAAGCAGTCAGGTATTTCCTTTTGACATGTAATATTTTTTTTTGTTTCTATCTGTCCTAAATCTATGTTGACTATGATGGGTTGTTCGAGTTCTGTATCTAGGAATTCATACCTTAGATCTTTTAGTAATTTTTAAGTTTGATAGCTGGTTTCCTTAGGCAAGGAATATGGTCAGGAGTTAGCGCGAGACATTCATTTATATTGTCATCTCTGTATTCATCACACCAATTGTCGTCTTCAAGGATGAGAGGTATTTGAATTTTTAAAGCTTATTAATATTTGGTCTATTGTTTCTCCATTTATTTAACACACTCATCAATGACATCTAAGAAATAGCATTAATCATCTATAGCTGGTGCGTTGAAGAATTGTGAGAGAATGAATTCGACTTTTTCTTCGCCAACCTCAAATGTGAGTTTACCTCTTTTTACATCTATGATGGTTCTGGAGGTGGCAAGGAATGGTCTTCCTAATATAATAGGGATGTCGAGTCTTCCTTGATATCCATAATAATGAAATCAGTGGGGATATAGAATTGTCCAATACATACATGAACATTTTTGAGCATTCCTAAAGGAAACTTCACTTAACGATCAGCTAGTTGTACGAACATTCTTGTTGGTCGCAATTCTCCCATATTTAGACTTTTACAGATTGATAAAGGAATTAGACTAATACTGGCTCCCAAGTCGCATAGAGCTTTGTCTATGGAAAATTTTCCAATTACACATGGTATGGAAAATCTACCAGGGTCTTTCAACTTAGGGGCATGTTATTTTGGTTATAGCGCTACACTCTGCAGTAAGCATAACAATTTCATTATACTCGAGATTTTTCTTATTGGATAAGATTTATTTAAGGAACTTAGCATAAAAGGGCATTTGCGTGATGGCTTCTGTAAAAGGTATAATGATATTCAATTATTTCAGAAGTTCAACGAATTTCTCAAATTGACCTATATTTTTAGATTTAGCTAACCGTTGAGGGTATGGTATCAGTGGTTTGTACGGTGGTGGAGGTACATAGGATTTCTCTCTCTCTCTCTCTCTCTCTCTCTCTCTCTCTCTCTCTCTCTCTCCTTCCTCTGTGTTTTCATCTTCCTTCTCATCTTCTTTTAGTTCGTCTTCCATCTCAGTTGGTTTACCAGTACTCTGATACATGACTGGGTTTTTGGTTCTTGGGTCAGTTAGTCCATCTACTTCCGTTCCAATCCGAAGTATTATAGCATTAGCATGACATTTCAGATTTTGTTGTGGTTGGCCAGGAAAAGTGCCAGCTGGAGCAGTTGTAGCTGCTTGCTATTGAGCCACTTGAGAGTTTTGCATTTCCAGAATTTTGTTATGAGTGGCTAGGGCGTCAACCTTGTTTGATAGTTGCTTTAGTTTTTCACTAGTGTGTATGTTTTGATTTAGAAAATGTTTGTTTTGTTGAGCTTGAGTGGCTACAAAATTTTCTATCACGATCTCTATATCGGATTTCCTAGGAACATTTGGAGCAATTTGGGTGTCTTTCTGGTATCATGGTGGTGTAGTGGGAGCTTGCCCAGGTGCATATAATGCATTGTTGTTCTTGTACGAAAAGTTTAGATGGTTCTTCCAGGTAGGATTATAGGTATTGTTGTATGGGTTTCCTTGAGCATAATTCACTTGATCAGCTGGTACTCCTGTTAAAAGTGGACATTCGGGTGCAGCATGTGCGTGAAGTCCGCATAAATTGCAGGTTGGAGCAACTGCAGTCACAACGGCTTCGGAAGTTGTGGTCAAGTTTTCTATCTTTTGGGTAAGAGCTTCTACCTTAGCGTTAACATGGTGTAAACTGATAACTTCGTACGTACCGCCTTTCATTTGAGGTTTCTCCACAATGGTTCTATCGCTTCCCCACTAGTAATGATTTTGAGCCATACTTTTGATAAGCTGATAAGCATCATGATAAGGTTTATCCATCAGTGTGCCGCTAACTACAACGTCAATCATTAGTTTTGTGTTATACAAGAGACCATTGTAAAAGGTGTGGATGATCAGCCATTCTTCTAGACCATGATGTGGACAAAGTCGCAACATGTCTTCGTATCTTTCCAATGCTTCTAAAAGATATTCACTTTCCTTTTATTTAAAACCATTGATATTGGCTCTTAGCATAACCGTCTTACTTAACGAAAAATATCGCGCTAGGAAAACTTTTTTCAACTCAATCCATGTGGTAACAGAGTTGGATGGCAGAGACTAGAACCAAGCTCTAACTCTATCTCGTAATGAGAAATGGAAAAGACGTAGTCTTATTGCTTTAGGGATGACACTATTTTCTTTTACTGTGTCTGCGTACTGTACAAATACGAACAAATGTAAGTTCGGGTCGTCCGTAGGACATCTTGAAAATTGATTTTGTTGGACAACTTATAGCAACAAAGTTTTCAACTCGAAATAATTCTGAGGGATAGTGGGGGCAGCAATGCTATTGTGAGGTTCCTCTACGACGAGGCAGCATAATCCTTCAAAGGACGATTTTGGGGTCCTTTGGCTATTCTTGGTTCAAGGAGAGATAAGTTGGGAAGATTGAATTCAGGAAGATTATACTTAATTTGGTATTCTCTAATTCGGCGTCTTATACTTACAAAATGCTCGACCTTGTCGATTAGTTTCTCTAATTCTTCGCCTTGAGAGCGAGTGTTTGGCATACAATCAACAGATAAAAGGGAATACGATTTGTTGCCTTAGTCTATACTGTGTAACAAATAAATCACAACATCGACTAAATCAGTCCCCGACAACGACACCAAAAACTTGGTCACGAATTTAAGAGTCTATCGACTCATTTGCATTGTGTTTCAACTTGAACACCGACTTTACTTCGATAGCTTTTGTATGTGTTGGCAATTCGACTAACTCCCATATGTTGTTTCTTTCGATTGTCTGTAACTTTTCGACCATAGGTAACTTCCACTGTTTACTTTTTAAAGCTTCGCTATGAACTAATTCTCCATCTGGTGTGACTTCATCATCACCCACCACTTCATAATCATGAAGTCTTGTTGGAAGAAATCTATTTCTTTGAGGTCTTTGGCTTGTTTCATCCACAACCTCTTCGGTTCCGACTGTGCCAGGAATGTCAGCAACTGCTTCTTCTTCGACTTCGACTGTGTCGGGAATGTCAGCAATTGCTTCTTATTCGACTTTGACTAGATTCTCAATAATTCCTTCGACCACTACTTCATCATTTTCTTCATCGACATTGTGGTCAACAACAATTTTAAAACATTAAACTTCAGTCGAACTAATCATAGTCTTAAATGTCTTATCCTTCTATAACGAAGATTTTAAGACCAAATTATTCTGGTGTCGAACAATTTCAAAACTTTATCTTTCATGACAACCGAGAAACCTTTTTTAACTAGTTATTGAACACCTAACAAGTTGCACTTTATTCCAGGTACATAAAACACAACTTTGATCATAGCTTTCTCTCTATTACTCATTTGAAAGACTATATTTTCAGTACCTTCTGCTTGCAACAAACTATTATCATCAAGTTTTACCTTGCTCTTCTTCGACTCGTCAAAATCTGTCAACCACTTCTTTCAACCAGTCAAGTAGTTCGAGCAACCTAAATCGAGAAACCAGATCTTGGATTCGACATGGTTATGTGCAACTGCAACCATAACCACCATACCACCTTCAGAATCATTTGAATCTTGGCGTGCAAGGTTTGCTCCTTCGTCCTTGCTTGTCGATCCATTGTCTTTTATGTACCAACAATTCTTGACTACGTGACCCCACTTTTCACAGTTATAGTACTACACACCTTTTTTTTATCTTCTTTGCCCTTTCGATAGTTTCATCCTCCTCATTTCAAGGATTCATAAGCTCCATCTTCAACCTGATGTCTGTGAGGTTTCGACCAAGACTTCTTGCCCCGAGTCTTGTCGAACTTGCCTTTGAATTTGTTGGAACCACCACCATTTTTTCATGACTGAGCTTGCAGAGCCTGTATCGAGTCTTGCACTCCTTTCCTTTCGACAATCCTTATCTCATGTGCTTCCAACGAACCAACCAAATCTTTCACTTTAGTGGTTTCAAGATTGTTGGATTCTTGAATAGCTACGATAACGTGAAAAAGTGAGAGGTCAACATTCTCATTACCTTCTCAACTATCATCTTATTAGTTATGATTTCACCACAACCTTTCATGAGATGGACGAGTTTTTGAACATTCGACACATATTCTACAACTTTTTCATCTTCTCTCATCGACAACAACTCATATAATTGACGCAAGGTTTGTAACTTGACAACCTTGATCTTCTCACCTCCTTTGTAATACTTCACCAGAATATTCCATGTCTCTTTCTCCGTTTCAGCATGAGAGATTCTGTCAAAATTAGCAGTATCAACCGTCGTCTGAATGCAATAAGCATCCTTGCAATCTTTCTTCTTGACTTTGTTGTGAGATTTTTTCTGTTCGTCGGTTGCATTTACAGTCGACACAGGAACGCCGTCAGTAACCACTTCTAGGATTTCATAGAAGCCAAACAATGATTGCATCTGTTTTTTCATCGGATCCAATTCTTTCTGTCAAGCATTGAAAGAGAATTTGGAATGCCCTTATCACTAGCCATCTTCGCAGCGGTTGATTCACTTGCCCTAGAAACACGACCTCTTACGTGAAATTCTTGAAAACTCGATCAAGAACAATAACCGAAAAAGCTCTGATACCAATTTGTTAGTGCGTGAGACACTTTTAGTGAGGAGAGAGTAATAAAAAAAAAGAATTTGTATTATTAAATTGTACAAATAATGATACCGACGAGGACTATTTATATACAATCCTAATTTTTTTGGGTCTACACAACTTGGATTATATTTAAATATCAAATCAAATCAAATCAAATCAAATATTTTAACAAATCTAATTTAATATTTCAACAACTATAACAATTATTTTGGAACAAAGAGTGTATAATTTAAATAAAATAATTTAAAATACATTGGTATAGTTATTTTTTATATTAATTATATATTTACTATTTAGAATGTATCGAATTAGTTTATTGGAAACCATACATTAAAACAAGATTAATGGCATACTTGTGTTATGGAGGAAGATTTCTTTGGATTTAAAATAAATCTCTAGGTGAAAAGAATAATTCAGATTACCATTATATTTCATATAAAATAAAACATATAAATTTAAGTTTTTGAATGGAAGCACGGTAAGAAGTAGGACTATTAGCATAAATATATTATAAATAAATAGAGACGAGAATGAGTTATGCGTGTTGTTTGGTTTGGTAAGGTTATTGACTCAACCTGCAAACAGAATAATTTATGTTAGGATGAGAATGCGTTAGACATAAAAACTTATCAATGAGGTTGCAATAAGTGGATGGATTAGAAAGAGGTGAATCATTGGTATTGTCTAGTCTCAAGCTAGCTAGGGTTTATTAGGGTGGAGGCCAGTTTCACAGTGAAAAGTCCTACTTGTTATAGGAGATCCAGGTTGTACTTCAGTGGACATAAGGTTATCTAGACTAAAGATCTGGCATTTTCAAATTAGAGAAATTATCTAAGTGTGTCAAGGTCCTTGATGTTGTATAAGAAAGCAAGATTTGATCTATTTTTAAATTTCTGAGCAGCTCTGAAACAGCTTAGCGCGCTTTGTTGCTTAATTCTTCACTTTTTATTTTCTTGTTCATTACACCATGTCTCTTTTGTTTATATATATATATATATATATATATATATATATATATATATATATATATATATATATATATATATATATATATATATATATATATATATATATATATATATATATAAAACGTAGTTTTAATGTGTTCTTTTTGAGTTTGTTCAAGAGCATGTTTTTGATTAGCTTGAGAGAGTTTTGGCGATTGTCAGATTTTGATCGTTTCAACTTGTGAATGCAAGGTAATGATGAGAGTTTTAAGTTGTTACATTCCAAGGTATGTGTTTTATCATTTTCTAGACTATAACATGATTTTGCAATTTAGGCTTTTTGCAAATTCCATGTCATTCATTCTTTTGCACTGCTTGTTCATGAATTAAATCACTTTAGATCTACCCCAAATATGAGGAAGCTTTCCATTGTTCACTATATGCATGGAGTACCAACAATTCTTCGTTTATCTAGATTTTATTATGTTTAATCTTTCATTTGTATTGATTGTATGAAAGCATTAAAAGGATCAAGACATTTTGTTTGATTTTGGAGTATAACCACCAAACCAAAAATAACTTACCTAGTGAGTGAGTGAGAATTTGTTAACCCATTTGTGCCTTAGTATTAGGATTCATCTTGGTGTTGAGCTATGAACTTATGCATGATTAAGTAGGTCATCATGGATTCTAACTTTGTTTGTAAGCCCTTGGACCATCAACCATACATTGTGTTGGATCTTTCTGAATCTTTCTACTATTTATACCGGCTTCTACCCTTTCCCCGGTCAATATTAGTTCAGTAAAACCTACAAATGAACTTCCAATTAAATGATTGAAGAAGGGACCTGACGAGGTGCCCAAGAACATGTCTATCAATTCTCTCTCAGATAGAGGGGGTTGAACTCTTCCAGCCAAGTCTCTCCATTTTTGCGCATAGTCCTTGAAACCTTCATTGGAAACCATGGCCATACTCTGGAGTTGAGTATGGGTAGGCGCAAGATCAACATTGTATTGGTATTATTTGTAGAAGGCTGCATCAAGATCTTCCTAGTTGTGAACATTAACTCTTTCTAGTTGGTAAAACCAGTCAAGTTGAGTTCTAAACAGACTGTCTTGGAAGAAGTGTACCCATAAGTCTTTGTCAGTGGTATGTGGCTGGATTTTCCTTACATAGGACCGAAGATGCATTTTAGGGCATGAGACTCCGTCATACTTGGCGAACATAGGTGCTTTGAATTTCAGAGGAATGACAATCCCCGTCACCAAACCCAATTCCTCAACGTCCAAGCCAGGCACTTTTTAGATTTCCATCGCACTCAACTGCTCTTCAAGATGTTTATACTTGTCATCGGCTGGAGGGTATTGTTCTTCAGAATAGTCTTCTTCTTCCTCTTCTGATTCTGATTCTGACAGGACAATTGTTTCCTTTCCTTTCCTATCTTGATTGTATCTCTCACCGGATGTTGTTGCAAAATCTAAGGTCCTTCTTGTCTGTCCATGAAATCTTCTTCCCATGTTTAGGTCTCCGATTATCTTCTTTGTTTTCTTTTTCTTCTCCTCAGCTAGCAAAGTCTTCAACTCTTCTTGTCCTTTAGCTAGGTCAAGAGCAACTGTTGAAACTGTGTATTCTGAGCTTGGAGGTCCTTACTGTTTGGTCGAGATCCATCTTACTGAAATAAACAGTAGAGAGATGAGGAGACTTGTTTGTAAAAGACCTGCTCATGTTATGATGAATGGTACATGCACATGTAATAATTTCAAGGATTTCAAAGATTCAAATTTGTTTTAGACAAAAAAGGAAACACACGTTATATTAATAAGTTAAAGCTTGAGTACATCAATGCCTTTTCGGGCAAAATAATACAAAAACTCTAAGATAAAAAGTTAGTTCGCATCCTCTTTGGTGCAATGTAGGCATTGAGAGTCTGCTCCTCATGAAGTAACATAGTGAGTTCCAAAACCTTCTTCTCGCTTGCGTAGAATTGAGCTTCGAAAGTATCTCGCTCCCCCTTGAGTTGTATCCAATCTCTTTGTAGGTCTTCAAGAGAGGTGGGCATATCAGGATGTAGGATAGTGTATGGAATATCTCCCTCCATGACAGGCTCAATGATTACCGGGAGAATGGAAGGGTAAGGCATCATAAGGCTCTGAGCACGAGTTCGTACCCATTTGAGGTAAGGCTCAAGAGGGATGGAATTTTTATGTCCCAAAGTCTTTCTATCCACCTTGTTTAACATCCTCCAAGCTCGGATAAATCTCTGGCGAAGACCTTGATCGTCGTTGTCGTAGTCAAATACCAAACCTTGAATCAGCGTCTCGTGCGGGTCATCCCTTCGGGCATAACCAAACTGTCTTAAGGCTAAACATGGGTTGTAGGTGATACCTCCCCTAATGCCAAGTAAAGGTACATTAGGGAATTCTCCACAACGGTCGACAATGATAGCATTCTCTTTGGATCGGGAACACCAATGAATGTCTGAATGTTTGAGTGTCATCAACCTTTGTGACCACCTTGAACCTTGATCATTCTTTAATATAGATTGGGGAAGATGCAAAATAAACCATCTTGCCAAGAGAGGAGTGCAACACATAAGGACACCTCTTTTTCTCATTGTGCGAGCGTGAAAAGAGTGTAGGATATATCCTAGCAATGTAGGCACCGGGTTGCGGGATATGAAGATTTTGATGGCGTTGATATCTATAAGTTGGTCAGAATTTGGAAACAAAACCATCCCATAGATGAGGAGAGCCACAATTTCCTCAAAGGCTTGCAAGTCCAAGGAATTCCAACAATTTTGGGCTTTCTAAAATAGGAACTTTGCTAATAAACCTTTGACACGACTCCTTGTTTCCCAATGAGTTATGATATCAGATGAGTGCAAGTATAGAGATTGAGCAATCTCTTTTGGCTTTGGGTCTCTTTCCGTACCGTTGGAAGGTAGTTGATTGAGAATGGGAATCCTCAAGAGTTGGGAGAGTTCTTCCAAAGTAGGTAGAAGTTGATAGTCGGGAAATGTGAAGAAATGGTGTAAAGGATCAAAGAACTGAAAAAGCACCTTCATCATATCCTCATCTATGTTGGAGGTGACCAAATTGAGTAGGCGACCATGTCTCTCGATGAGTGGAGAGTTTTCAGGAATCCTTAAAGCTAGCTCCTTAAGTTGTGGGGGGATCCTTACAAGATTGACTTGAATAGTTTTCCTGCGAAGTGAATCCATATCCTACAAAACAAGAACAAAGATGAATCTAAAAATCCTTGAAATGGTTAGTAGATGTATATGATGTTCATGATGTTCATGATGTTATGTACAAGTATGCATATACAAACAAATCCTTAGGTTTATGCTTGCATGGGGTTTTATAGGTAAGTACCCTCTTGAAGTTTAGTTGGCTCAATATCACTGGTTTGTTTCCTTGGTTATTGTTTCAGCTCAAGCCTCTTTAATGGCGACCTAAATATCCCAAGAAACCAAACCTCAATGAGTGTAGTATCGAGTATCTACCAACTTCGGACTGCACCAAAGCCGGTCATCTCACTACATCCTAAAGGCCAAGTTGGTCAAGTAAAGGTCCTAAGAGTTCATTAGTGCTTCATAACATCACTCAGCGGCCCCGTATTCTCTTTGATTAACTCAAAGGCTACCGGTACCCACAAATATATCGCACTAACATAGCTATTGCTTAGACCATGTCGGTATACCCTGCACAGTTTCCACAACGTATTGCTACTTACCTATAAGGTATCCCAAATCCGGGTAGAGGATTCAAACCCAAACAAAGAACCATAATGTAAAGCATACAAGTCAAACAATGTAAGCAAGTAAATGTGATCTATCTCTAAGGTAACCCCACTTTTAGAGTTTTCCCCAGCAGAGTCGCCAGTTCTGTAATGCGGTGGGAGAACTGACTTGGGTGTTTTGCATTTGATCGAAAATGTTGCGGTTTGAAAGAGTAGCCACCGACTTTTCTTTTATCCAAAAGGAAAGGTAAAAAAGCACAGGAAAGACATTTGAGATTATTTCTTGAGTTCTGGGGGTAGATTATGAAAAGGGAAGGTATTAGCACCCTTTTCATCCATGGTTTTCAATGGGCTCTTAGTTACTTGCTAGAACACTTGCTTTTGTTTGAAATTGTGCTTTGTGTGGTTTTTGAAAGTATTTTGTAAAGAGGTCATTGTTTAGACAACCTTTGTAATGATTCTTGTTTGTAAGAATGTATACAAAGATGTTTGATCTTTTGAAATTTTTTTCAATTTTGTAAGATGTTTGAAAGTGTATGTGATTGTTTTTGAAAATAGCAAGGATGTTTAGAATGGAGCAAGTAATTAGGAGCATTCTACCTACTCAAAAAGTATTTCTTGTACATTTCCTTTCCTTTGACATTGTTATCTTACCATTGATTTGGTAAGTAACCCTATCTTTGGATGTAAACGGGACGAGCGTGGGTCATCGTATAACCATGATTAGCAATTTTGCAAGGTATCTTAGCATTCTTTTGAGGGACTAAGATCATTTGTAAGGCATCTTAGATAGCGTCATCGAGGGACTATGATCTTGTATTCGTTTGTTTTTGCTAAGATTCCTCACGTGTGTAATATGGCCATTTTGTATAAGGCAACCAAGTGGAATAACCCTAGGGGTTCTTGTGTGCAATTACATTATTTTTCATGCTTGATTTAGTCTTGAATTAGGGTTTTGATAAGTATTGATTTTAGTCTTTCCATACAAACCCTAATTATTAGCATTGTATATATGAAAGCGATAAATTGCGAAATTTAAAGTTACTACGCTATTACAACATTTGTGGGGAGGGGGGTATTCAATTTGTAAATGGGGATTGCAAGAAATTAAACCCTAATTAGTCTATTACAACCAAATTGAATTTATACAATAATTGAAATAAATAAATGTACAAAAATAAATATGCAAGAATGTAAATGCAAAGAAAATGGATCTTTTGTTTAGATTTTTATGAGAAAAGGTTTTTTTGTTTACCCTAATTAATTACAAGAAAATAATTAATTAAAATAATAAAAGTAAACCTAATTTAATAAGAAAAGATTTTAAATAAAACCCTAAGTCTATTAATTGATTAAAATAAATTAAGTTTAAGAAAAATATTTTTGTATTTTTGTCTTGAAAATCATATATGGTGTTGTAAAATATTTTTTGCCTTTTTTATATTAAAATAAATATATTTTAATTTGTGTAAAAGAAAATAAATAATAACCTAGTTTTAAATTAAATTTATAAAACTAGTTAGTAAAAATAAATAAGTATAGTTAAATAAAATATTTTTTTGTGAGAAAAATAAAATAAACTAAGTTAAAATAAAAATCTATTTTTTTAAAATATTTTTTATGATTTTTTAACATTAGGAAAAATATTTAACAAAATAAAAATAAAAATAAAACAAAACTGGGCCAGAGGCGTATAAGTGAAATAGGGGGTTAATCAGCAAAAAAAAAAAAGAGCCAGGCCCAAAGGGCCCAGCGCCTGCAAACAAATCAAAAAAATGTCAAAAATATGAAAAAATGTAAAAATGGTCACGCTAGGGCTTGAACCCAGGACCATGGGGTGAACAGGCGCGCGCTTTACCACTGGGGTGACTATACATCCGTTTATATAAATAAAACAATAAATATGTAAGGAAAATCAAGTCCTGATGACTTCATCTTCAATCTCCAGCCGGTGTACCTGTAACTTCTTCATTTCTCAACAAAAATGGAAGATGACAAAATGAAAGTTATTGCATTCTTCCTCACGAATCTAACCATGTAAATAACTAAATCTAAAAGTCAAAGATAAATGAGAATTTCTCTGGCCCTAATTTAAACCCTAAAACTTTCAGAAACTTCAACTCTAAAATTCTCTAAGCTCATGCCATGTAAATGCAAACTATGGATATGTACAACTTCGTGGCAATGAGGTCTACATTTTATCTTCACAAATGCAAGCCTAACAATGCCTAAGTAATGAGATAGAAATTCAAGAAAAATACCTCAAAACTGGAAATCGTGAAATGGATTTGAGCTTGTTTCAGGCAGTGCTGATGATCAGGTTAGCTTCCTTGGACCTCTAGGAAGCTAATGCAATGGTTGGTCTGAGCTGAGGATGGCTGGAAGGGTCTGGAGAAGTCCAACTGTGATGCTCTGTTTTTGGTTATGGAAGACAAGGAAAATGGTGTTACAAAAGTGAAACAGGTACATGGATGAGTTACTATCGATGCGAGTAAGCTTTAGAAACTAAAAGGCCAAGAAACGCACAAGGGAAATGTGAGTTTGAGGTTCAAGGTCAGAAACTGAGCAACAAGAATGATATTGTTAACTTTCTTCCCAAAATGGCAATGTGAATTGGATAAAGCTTAAATCACTTAGATTATAGCTCAAAAGTTTGTGTAATTCATTAATTATGGAGTGACAAACAAGTTTGAGGCCTGTAAAGCAAAGATTATGCAGCCTAACATTGATTTGCATTTGTGTTCATCATGAAAATGACCTATAATTCAAGTGACAAAACACCAACTTCATCTCTTTGATTCTCCATACTCAAGAATGATCTCAAGGAGTTCTTAGACATTTTGGAAAGCTTGCAATGTTCTATACAACTCATCTTTGAATTTCTTTTGAATATTCCCCTTGAAACTATGTGAAAAATTGCCATGAAGTTAGGTCAAAAATCTGCCTAACTAGGGCAAAATTTCACTAAGTCCTTTTTTTAGTTCATGAGCATGTATTCATAAAATTATAACTTGAGATCCAAGAATTTTTAGGAGAAGTTGTGTGAAGAAAAATTGTAGATTTAATGGAGATCTACAACTTTATGTTGGAAGTTTCCTTTGAATCATCTTGCATCATAATGAAAAAATTGCTCAAAGTTTTGAAAAAATAAGAAATTTTTGACACTTAGAAAAATTTCTAAGTTTAGAAATTTTTGAATTTTCAAAATGAAATCTAGATTTCTTGATTTCTTGATGAATAAGTTTCCTATTTTGAAATTTTTTGATGAATTTTGATCTTTGGTGCTTAAATTTGACCAAAAAGTCAAAGTTTGACTTTTCAGTATACAGTTGACTTTTGATCAGTTGACTGCAAAATTCATCTGTCAATCTAATGGATTTGCAATATTTTGAATCATGTCATTAGTTAAAAATGATGCAATTGGACTCTTGAGATCATTCCTTAAACCAATTTACCATTTTCTAGGTCAAAAATCAGAAATTGTCATTTCCCAATCAAAACCCAAATTTTTACCATTTTGCCCTTTTGGAGATTTGATCAAATTTCTTGAGGAATTGTGGTCCAAACTTGATAAAATGATACATATGAGTCTAAAATGTTTATGTGAATAAAAAATTATGAAGTTTGACTATAAATTGGCCATGGTTGACTTTTTTCCCAATACAACTGATTTTTAGGTGAATTGCTCAATTGACTGAGTAAAAATGTGATCCAAGACTTGAAACTTGACATGAGTAATCTTGGGGGTCCATAATGATCCATGAAAGTCATATGGGGCATTGATAGTTCAAAAATACTAGTGCAAACTTAAACCCTAATTTTGGTCATCAATGCATAAGGAGGTGTCTTGAGCTGATCAAACCCTAGTGCAGTCTTGAGCCCAAGGAGATCTTGTGAGCAAATTCTTGATAAGTGAGAGGGAAAATTTTGGGGTACAACAAAAAGAAATAAATTAAAAAAAGACAAAGAGCGCAAAAATTGAATGCAAACGTCCAATGATTTATTAAATGAAAATATGTGGATGAAATATGACAACCGTAACAAATGAACCGTTGTGCCCCGGGTAAGGCACAAGGTTTAAAGTTATTGTTTAAAATTACATATCCAAAAAACTTGAAAACAGAAAAAATAATTTACTCCTGACTAAAGGAGATTGGTATAATGTCTTCAGTCTTCCAATTTCTGAGCCCGTTTCCAATAGTAGGGAAAATCCAACTATCTAGGTCATAGCCACTATCAGCATCTTCTACCGCGTTGACTCCATTGTTGTTGATGCAGAATTGAGGTCTCCCAGCACGAGCACGATGAAAAACTCTCTGAACCTCTGTAGTGAAACCCAGACCAAATTTATTAGACTTGTAAGGAATGTCGGGAAGCTGACCCCAAGTAGTGCAACCACCTTCTACTACCACAGCCCTAGCGTCTTTCAGAGAAGTCATTATGGGCGGAACCCTGGTAACCGAAGGGATAGCATAAACGTCTTCAGTAACGGTAGTTTTCCAAGGAATAACCTTAAAGGTATGGCAGGGAGTTTCGATTAATTCACCGTCCATCTCAACATACTTGAAGGAGTTCAAGTGACTCACCATGTATTCCTCTTCCCCATAAACTGTAACAATATTTCCTTTCATGGGATATTTCAACTTTTGGTGCAACGTAGAAGTAACAACACTTGCCCCATGAATCCAAGGGCATCCAAGTAAAAAAGAATAGGCGGGGCGAATGTCCATCATATATAAGGTAGATTCGAAGACCGGTGAACCTACTTTGATCAGAAGATTCACCTCTCCGTGCACCATCCTCTTTGAACCATCAAAGGCTTTGACCATAATGTCACTGGGTTTCAGCACAACCCTTTCACACCCGAGCCCGTCTAGAGCACCCTTCGATAGAACATTCAATAAGGAACCCGTATAAACCAACACATGAGCTAAGGTAGTGACCATACACTCAATAGAGACATGCAGGGGCTTGTTATGGTTTCTTCCTGCAGAATTTCGATTAGCATCAGAAAAGCCTAGTCCATTGTCAATCGTCAGGCTAGCAACAAAATTTTAAAATTGATCAGCAGAGATTTCCTTTGGTACATGAGAAGATTTTAAGAACATCACCAAATCTTGAGCATGGGCTTCAGAGCACAACAATAGGGATAACATGGATATCTTGGAGGGAGTCTACCCCAGCTGTTCAATAATCTTATAGTCACTTTTCTGGATGATTTTTAGTACTTCCTCCATCTCTTTCTTTGAGGTACCTTCAACGGTAATTTCTTTACGTGCCCCAGTCTGGGAAAACTCAATCATCTGTTCTTTGCCCCGAGTCTAAGTGGTTAATTCAATAGCAGTAACACAAACATGTGTAGTAACAGTCTTCAAAGAGATTTATGGAAAGAAAATCGTTCCACTTCTGCTAACTTTATTGGTCCCAACAATATTGTCAATGTTGGGATCAATAACTTTAATATCTTCACTTTTGACAACCAATGGTTCTTACTTGACACCATGGTAGTAAACATCAGCTCCATAATTCCAAAGGATAGCCTTGTTAGAGGAATATGGAATCGGTTCGAGCGCGATGATGATCAGAGGAGCAACTCTAGGTTCGGCAGTAATTTTCACTAGACCCTTGGAAGTGATCCTTACAGAAGTATTGGAAATTACAGACACCTCTTCCAGTTCCAAGTCTTGAAACAAATTCTCCATAGAAGGAATCTTCTCAACTAGAATTATATGGTTATCCATCAGACACTGGATACCTTCTTTCAGCAGTTTGCAGCCATTAGATTGGGCTGCACAACAGTAGCACCTTTCAATGCAACCCAGAAATAAACCGACTTGCAACAGATTATTTTTAATAGTTATCAAGGGAGTAATCAAGTCACTTACAAAAGAAATATAAGAGACATCATCAATAGCATTAATGCCTTTTTTGTGCTTAGGCATATGAGAGGTAATCACATTTGGAGTCTCCAGAGGATCAAACTCAATTTCCTTAGCGTCGATCATTTCTTGGAGCTTATTCTTCATAGCCCAACAATGGTTAGTATCATGTCTATGACTATTGGAGTGATATGCACATCTACCATTGGGATTATAATTAGGGGACATAGTATTGGGATTCTGAGGAGGATCTCTCAATGTAATCAGCTCCGCCTTCATTGGGTGTTGCAATGCTTGAGACAACGGCATGCTAATTTTTGTAAATTGTCTCTTGGGTGCGTTTGACCTACGATGATTGCCTTGTTGACATTGCTTTGGTGCGGGATTAGAGAATAGTACTACCCCCACAGATTGTTTGCAATAACCTCTACTACAACCCTTCTGGACATGCCCAACATTAGCTTATTTCTTCCTTTTGAATGACTTCTTCATAATACTCGAAGATACAGCCACCTGAATTTTTCCATTTCTAATTCCACCTACGACATGTTCTCATGTTAATATAAACTCAGCGAAACTGGTTGAAGAGCTTCAAATTAGATGATTAAATAAAGGACATGTCAAAGTTCCCATAAACATGTAAACCAATTCCCTATCAGACAAAGGAGGTTGAACTCTTCCTGCTAGATCTCTCCATTTCTAGGTATACTCTTTAAAGACTTCGTTCGAGCCCATGGTCATACTTTGTAGTTGCACACGGGTTGGTGCAAGATCAGCATTATATTGGTATTATTTGTATAAAGAAGCAGCCAAATCTTCCCAAGTAAGGATATTGGTCCCTTCTAGTTGATAGAACCATTCCAATTGTGTTTTGGACATGTTCTCTTGAAAGAAATGCACCCATAACTCCCTGTCAGCAGTGTGTGGTTGGATCTTTCGGACACACAACCTCAGATGAAGCTTTGAGCAAGAAACACCATCATACTTTTCAAAAGTGGGGACCTTGAATTTATGAGGAATGATAACTCCCTATACTAAACCCAACTCTCGATAATACAACCCAGGCACTCTCTGGATCTCCATAGCATTTAGAAGATCTTTGAGCTATTTGTATTTTTAATCAGCAGGGGGATATTATTCATATGAATAGTCTTCTTCCTCCTCATCAGGAATCTTATCAGGACCACGGTTGCTTCCCCTCTCAGCTTTGACACTTTTACCATCTTCCTCTTGATAGTCATCCTCATCTGATGGGATGTCAAAAGTTCGAACCTGGTTGGTTGGACCTTTAAATCTTCTTCCCATGCTGAAGACGCCAACTGTTTTTCTTGTTTTCTTATTCTTCTCTTTGGCAATGAGCGCCTTCAGTTCTTCCCGCCCCTTGGCTAAGTTCAGGAACATTTCTTAGAATTGAGCATTCTGGGCCTAGAGATCTTTGACTGTTTGTTTGAGAGCCATCTTTTTACTGAAATAAACAACAAGCAGATGAGAAAACCTACCTTGAGAATACCTTCTATGTAATGATGTGTATGGTATGTAGATGAATATGCAATTTTTTCAAGTATCTTACAGGATAAGAAAAAAAATACGAAATATGGATCTGGTTGCAGCTTTATCTAAAGAACTTTGTGTCTCTGTTTTTGAACGTCCTTCTATAAGAGTCGAGATCACCATATCAAGTAGGTCCTAGCTTCCGACTAAAGAGAATGTACTTTGACCTTTGACGATGTCTGGTTAGAGGAAAATAAATCCTCTTGCCCCTTGCTAGCAATCTGGTTATGATAATCCTGCACCAAAGGTTCCTAAGATCCTAAAAACAGTTAGTAAAAATTCCATGATGATATGATGTTATGATGTCATGTTTAAACAAGTAGCAAACACAAAAAAATCACACAAGAGCCTTAGGTTTAAAGGCTTGCATGAGGTACGTAGGTAAGTACCCTTCTCTCTTGAACTTAACTTGGCTCAACCTGTCCTAAAAATAGTAATTGGGTTCTAGGAATCTCATACCACCAATCTTTCTCACAGGTTTTATTTTAGCATAGCAACTGACTTGCCGCCAAAATATCCTGAGAGTCGAATCTCAATGAGCGTAGCTTTGAGTATCAACCAACTTTGGACTGCACCAAAGACGAATATCTCACTACTTTCTAATGGCTTAGACGAGTCAATTAAGGTTCTAAAAGTAAGTTAGTGTTTAATGAAACCACGCGGAAACCTAATATTATCCTCAACTAGCTCAAGGAGCATCAGTACAAACCAAAGTGTTACACTAACGTAGCCATCATATTAACCATATCGGTCTATGTCGTACAATCTTTATGATCTGTTGCTACTTACCTAAGGCATCCCTAGATCCTGGTGTAGTATTTTTCACACAAGTAATACCCAAACAAGCCCTTAAAGTAAAGCAAGCAAAGCATACAATTAAAAGAAAGTAAAGTGATCTTAAACTCTAAGGAAACCACTCTTTTTTTTAAGTAGAAATTTCCCAGCAGAGTCACCCGTTCTGTAATACGATGGAAGAACTGACCTTTTTTGGTTTTATCCAAATGTGCAGATAGCTAGAGTCGCCACCGACTTTTCTTTTATCAAATATATAAAGGCTGGAAAGAAAAGGAAATACTTTGATAGATTTTGAGTTCGGGGGGTAAGTTATAAAAAGGAAAGGTGTCAGCATCCTTTTCATCCGTGGTTATCTACGGCCCCTTAATCTCTTATATCATTTTTGAAAATTTTCTTTTTGTGTGTGATTTGTTTGAAAATATTTTGAAATGCCAATGTAAGGATAACTTCATAATAATTCTTATATTAGTCCTCAAGAATGTATACAAAGTTTTTTTGAAGATATTTGTTGCTTTGAAAGTGTGATGTGAGAAATGTTTATTTTTAGAAAAGAGTTGTGAGCAAGCGATTAACAGTTTCTTAACCATTCAAGGTCATTCTTATTCTTTTCCTTCTCCTTTATAGATAGTGCTATCCGTACCATTAGTTAGTAGGTAGCCCTATCTATTGGATGTGAAGGGACAAGCGAAGGGTCATCATATGGTCATCGAAGGCAACAAGTAAGGATACTTTAATAATTGAAGGGACTATCATCATCTTGTAGGCAACTCGAAGGGACTAGATCATTTTGTAGGCAGCTCGAAGGGTCACCGAGGGATTATGATCTTTAATCGAAAGGGACATGATGATTTGATCGAGGGTATTTTGCTAAAGTACCCCCACTCTCGAGGGACGTAACCGTTATCCCGAAAGGAAACAAAGAGAGGTTACCCTAAAGGTGTAATTGTGCAAATTGTGTTTGATTCAGTTATTTATCTTGAAATTAGGGTTTTTCTATCGGTTCGTTTTAGTCTTGTCATACAAACCCTAATTACTAGCAATTGCATAAAGAATATAATAACAGAGTAGAAAATATGGAATGCAAACCTAAGACTATTACAAGGTTTTGGGGCAGTTACATCAGTATAGATGCATGAATGTAAAATCCTAAGCTATTACATACTCGAAGCAATTACATAATAATGAAAAAGAAAGCGGGAAATAAAGATCTAAGCTATTACATAGGAAACATGCGACCTATACAACTTGATCTAAGAATAAGAAAAAAGGAAAATAAAAATAGAAAAGAATGTGAAAAAGATTTTTTTTGGTGGTTTTTTTTTATGAAGAAAATAGTTTTTGATGATAATTAATTAAAACCTAAAAATCTAATTAATTTTAAAATTAAAAAAGGTTAATTAATTAATTTAGAAAAAAGATTTAATTAAAAACCTAAACCTAAATATTTAGGGTTAAATAAAAGGTTTTGTTAATGGTTAAATAAAAAAGGAATTAGGGTTATCCAAAAAATAAATAGGGGAAGGAAAATCAAGGAAATAAGGGTTAGAAACCAAAAAATAAGACAAACGTCAGGGGTGGGTGTTGAACTTACGCCCTTTGCCTTCTGCCTTGCCCCATTTTCCACTGAGCCATGTATTGGTTGGTGTCTATAAACCGAGTGCTACAAAAAATATAATAAAACCTGCAAAACATTGGAAAACATGAAGAAAAAAAAATACAGGGATCAAACTCATGCCCTCCTGTACCAATGCCTTAACGCGCGTGCTCTTGCCACTGGGGTGGCTGTTTCATATGGTAATATTACAAAATCAAATAAATATAAAATGAACATAAATGAGTGGTCCATAGAGGCGCTGGAGCCCTAGCTCAGGTCGTCTTATCCGCGAGCATGTTTTTTGTTCCTGGAAAATAAAGCACGTTAACGATCCAAAGGGACCCTACCCCACTAATTTGACCCTTGCAAGTTCAATGGTGGCCATGGTTTTTGCTGAACCATCTTGTATAATGAGATGTGAGGAAAAGATGGTCAATCAGTTCAAACATGGCAACACATGATTCAGTCGTTATGGGACTCATGTGATGGTTCTATCCTGCGTAGTTACACCTCAGAAGCATATTAGTATTGTTAGCATGCATCAAAACATAATAAAAAAAAATATGAATTTGAACAATATATGAGACCGACGATGCATAAACATATGTTTCAAGCCCTTTTGATCATCAAGCACGATCAAGACTTACTCTATACTATCTCAGGGATTGACTGTAACAGTTATTTGGCCTTGAGGAAGGCTGTGGACAAGGGTTTCAATTTGCCCTAGTTTTGACAAAATTTGAAGTTTTTGGAAGGTGATTCCTTGCAAGGTTTCGTGTTGTCTCTCTTGTACGAATGATAAGAATATATAGGCCATAAATTAGGTTTTAAAAAGTGGTCTTGGACCTTGTATGAAAGCCTTTGATTTTATTTAATTTAATTTTGAATTTAAATAAATAAAATCAAAATAAATTGAATAAAAATCAAAGGGGTGTATGAATAGATTCATAGGTTCATTATGAGGCCTAAAAAACGTTTGGACCTTGAAAGCTAAGCCCACTAGCCCAAAAATTCAAGTTTGATCAATTTAGGTTTCATGCATTTTCTCAAAATTGCCCAACTTGCACCAATTATAACTCTCTCAATTTTTATCATATGAAGGTGATCTTGGACTTTTTGGAAAGCTCGAGATGTCCCCTAAAATCTCTATGTTTATCATTTTTCCATTTGAAGATTTATCTTAATGTAAATTGCTTTGACAAAAAGTGTCTTTTTGTTTACTTTTGAAATGACCTATAATGTTTTGGCCCATATCTCTCAAATGAAGCATTTTTTGGACTTGAGCTCAAAGATACAAAGTTGTAGAGAATTAAGTTTCCTTCAAAATGAGCCTTAGTTGAGAAAAATATGATGAAGCATGTGAAAGTTATGCTTGGTCAAAGTTCAGTTGACTTCTCCTTAAGAAAACCCTAATTTAGTAACTTTTTCCTATTAATGAATTGGGAGTTTTTCTTGATGAATCATGATCAAACATTGATCAAATGATGAATATGACTTCAAAATCTTGATGTTGTCCAAAAATATTGAAGTTTGACCGTATGTTGACCATAGTTGACTTTTTGTCCAATATAGTTGATTTTCATTTATCTAAGCAATTGACTGAGCAAACTTGTGATGCACGGATTGAAATTTGGCATGAAAATTCTTTGAGACATGTGAGAAACCATGAAATCTACTGAGGCATTCTAAGCTCGATCTTCCTTGAGAGAAGAAAAACCCTAGTTGTAGGTCAACTGCTTAGGAGGAGAGTTTGTCCGATCAAACCTTGAGTAGCCATGAGCAATTGAAAACCCTAGGAGCATGAGGAGATGGGAGGGAAAATTTTGGGGTACAATAGTATGGTGTTGATACTCTATGCTTAACTCCATATTTATTTAAGAGTTTTAAAAAAATATTGGATATAAAATGTGATCCATCGTTGATTATAACAAGACGGGACACTCCAAATCTGGGGAATACCTTATTCTTAAATAACTTAATCACTACTCGTGTGTCATTTGAGGGTGAGGCTATGGCTTCAATCCATTTAAACATGTAGTCGAAAACTACTAAGATATGTTTGTTTCCCATTGAGGATGGAAATGGTCCCTCAAAGTCAATTCCCCAAACATTGAAAAGTTCTACTTCTTAAATATTCCTTAAGGGCATTTCGTCACCTCTTGAGATGTTCCCAGTACAGTGGCACTGATCACATATAAAAATGTAAGCATGAACATTGCGCCATAATGTAGGCCAGTAAAGGCCAACTTAGAAAATTTTAGTGCATGTTTTAAATGTGCTTGCATATCCATCATAGGGTGCAGAGTGACAATGTTCTATGATGTTTCTTACCTCTTCTTCTGGGACACAACGATGAAAAATGTTATTTGTGCCTCTTTTGAAAAGAAGTGGTTCGTCTCAATAAAAATGTCTTACATCCCTAAATAATTTCTTTCTCCGTTGATAGTTAAGGTTAGGGGGTATGATATCAGCAACTAGATAGTTTACAAAGTCAGCGTACCAAGGTACATTGCTTACTGCTAAGGCTTTTTCAAAGTTCTCATAAGTATCGAGGTAATTATCTTCAATGGTATCAATTTTAGCTATCAGTTTGTCATATGTAAAGTCATCATTTATAGGTATTGAATGTG
This sequence comes from Vicia faba, assembly GCA_948472305.1. NCBI lineage: Eukaryota > Viridiplantae > Streptophyta > Magnoliopsida > Fabales > Fabaceae > Vicia > Vicia faba. The sequence continues at coordinate 155,739 of CATIWC010000637.1, read as the reverse complement.
GCTTTAACTATTCAAGCCTAGAAAGGCGATAAGCAAATACATTTTATGTGCCTTTCTTGTCTCGAATATCCAGGTCAAACTCTTGTAGTAAAAGTATCCATCGAAGTAACCTAGGCTTAACAAGTACCGAATAACTGCATGATCTGTATAAACTATAATTTTGTCTCCCACCAGATAAGATCGAAATTTATCAATTGCAAAAATTACAGCTAGGAGTTCTTTTTCGATCGTTGCATAGTTAATTTGGGAAGCATCTAGGGTTCTACTGGCATAGTAAATTACATGTAATTTCTTATCCTTTCTTTTCCATAGAACTGAACCAACATCATAATCGCTAGCATCACACATGATTTCTAAAGGTTGGGCCTAATCTAGGGGTTGCATAATAGGTGCTGAAATCAGTGCTTGTTTCAAAAGTTTAACAGCGTAAATACATTTTTCGTCGAAAATAAATTCAACGTCTTTCATTAGAAGGCCAGTTAAAGGTTTGGTTATTTTAGAGAAGTATTTGATAAAGCGCCGATAAAAACTGGTATGTCCAAGAAAACTTCAGACTTCCCTAATGGTTTTAGGCGGTTTGAGGTTTTCTATCACTTCTATTTTGGCTCTATCAACTTCAAATCCTTTTTTAGTAACGATGTGCCCTAATACTATACCTTCATTAACCATAAAATGACACTTCTCCCAGTTTAACACAAGGTTTACTTCTACACATCTTTCCAGAATTTTCTCAAGGTTAGAGAGACAGTCTTTAAAATCAAACCCACATACCTAGAAATCATCCATTAATACTTCCATAATTCCATCAAGATAATCTGCAAAGATTGACATCATGCAACGTTAAAAGGTAGCTGGGGAATTACAGAGTCCAAATGGCATTCGTCTATAGGAAAATGTCCCGTAAGGGCATGTAAAGGTTGTCTTTTCTTGGTGCTCGGGGTGAATAGGGATTTGGAAAAATCCCGAGTATCCATCTAGATAACAAAAATAAGAGTGTCTAGTAAGAAGTTTAAGCATTTTATCTATCAACATAAGAGGGAAATTATCCTTCCTAGTTTCCTTGTTTAGTTTTCTGTAATTTATGCACATACGCCAACCGCCTTCTACATGTTTAGCTACTTGTTTTCCTTTCTCATTTTGCACAACTCTGATACCTCCTTTTTTGTACCACATGCACAGGGCTTACCCACTTACTATCTAAAATTTTATAAATTATACCAGCCTCTAGTAACTTAATCACTTCTCTCTTAACAACCTCACTCATCATAGGATTTATCCTTCTTTTATGCTCTCTAGAGTGTTTAGAATCTTCCTCTAATAAAATCTGATGCATACATACGAACGGGCTTATCCCTTTTAGATCAGAGATGTTATACCCTAAGGCTGAGAGATATTTTCATAAGACATCTAAGAGTTTATTTGTTTCATCTTGGTTTAAGGTAGCACTGACTATAACTAGACGATTCATCCCTTCATATAAAAACCCATATATTAGATTCTTGGGTAGTTATTTAAGTTCTAGAGATGGTCTGTTATGGCATGGTATAGGAACTGGGGAAAGGGATAAACATTCATAGAGGTTGTCATCAATGTAAGGTTCATTTTATTTAAATCCATCATCCTCCATTATGGGGGTCGAAGGTGATTTGATTATTTCTGTAGGTTCTTCTTTGTCTAGTTCCCTTATGCATTCATCAATGATGTCGATAGCATAACATGCGTCTCTTATGGCCGGTGCCATTAGAAATTTTGAAAGAATAAATTATATATTTTCATCACCTACTTAGAAAGTTAATTTTCCTCTCTTAACATCTATTATGGCTTCGGCTGTTGATAAGAATGGTCTACCTATGAGGATTTAGATTTCGTCGTCTTCTTTAATGTCCATGACCATAAAATTTGTTGGGATGTATAGTTGCCCGATTTTAACTGGGATGTCTTCTAAGATGTCTATTGGATGTAGGCTAATTGAAGATACATCTTAGTCAGCTGCAATTATCCTAAGTTTAACCTCTTACAAACTTCTAAAGGCATTAGGCTTACGCTGGCACCTAAGTCTACAGATGCTTTATCGATAACATGACTCCCTAAAACACAAGGTATGGAAAAATTTCCAGGGTCTCTTTCCTTCTTAGCAAGTTTACTTTCAGAAATGGAGTTGTATTCTAAGGGTTTAGGATCATCAATCCTACATTTATTGGTCAGGATGTCTTTGAGGAATTTTGCATAAGATGGAATTTGGGTGATGGCTTCAGTGAAAGGAATCTCTACATGGAGTTTCTCTATTATCTTTATGAATTTTTGATATTGACTTTCAATTTTGGGTTGTTTAAGTCTTTGTGGATATTGAATCAGTGATTTATATGGGAGGTGTATAAGTTTTATCTTTAGCTTTCACTTCATGGTTTCTCTGTTTTTCTGGTTCTACTGATTCTTCTGGTTGGTTAGTGGGCACATCATTTTTCTTAGAAGCTTCAGATTCATTTGATATTGGGTTAACAAGTTCATTGTAAGTGGTCCCACTTTGTAAGGTAATGGCGTTAGCTTGCCCTTGAGGGTTGGGTTGAGGTTGTCCAAGAAATTTCCCTCTAGGTGTAGTATTGGGGGCTTGTGTTTGAGCTACCTGTGAGATCTTGGTTTCAAGCATATTATGGTGAATGATTATATGGTCAACCTTAGTTCCTAACTGATTCATCAATTCATTTACATGAATGGTCTGGTTTAGGTATTCTTTGTTTTGCAGAGTTTGGTCCGAAATGAAACTTCCATGATTTTCTCAAGGTTCGATTAGTGGGGCACAACTTGCATATGTTGGTTTGGTTTTTGAGCTTCAAAACCTTGTGTTCTCTGAGATGCATAATTTTGAATATGGTTATTGTTTTTATAGGAGAAGTTTGGTTGATTCCTCCATCCAGGGTTATAAGTGTTCGAAAATGGGTTTCCATGGGCATAGTTGACATGGTCTGTGTTCAATTCATTTAGTAAGTTACACTATGCCGCTTGATGTCCTTTGGTTCCACAGATTTCACACTCTGGGTGGACTGCAGCTACAGTGGTAGAGTTTGTAGACATGTGTTCGACTTTCAGGACTAGAGCATCCATTTTGGCTTGCATCATGTCCATAAAATTTATCTTATGAATTCCTCCTCGAGTCTCCTTTTTCTCTACTGGTACTCACTTTGTTCCCCATTCGTAATGGTTTTGAGCCATATCTTTGATGAGAGCGCATGCTTCAGGATAAGGTTTATTTATTAGTGCCCCACCAACGGAGCGTCGATGGTCATCTTAGTGTTATAATGGATCCCATTATAGAAGGTATGAATGATCAACCATTATTCTAGGCCATGGTGTGGACAAGCTCTTAATAGTTCTTTATATCTCTCCCAAGCTTCAAAAAATGATTCTCCTTGATTTTGAGTAAATTCAGTGATCTGATTTTGAAGAACTGTGGTCTTACTCGAGGGAAAATATCTAGCAAGGAACACTCTCCTGAGGTATTCCCAGGTTGTTATTAAGTTGGATTGAAGGGAATCTAACCATGAGTATTCTTTATCTCTGAGGGAGAAAGGGAATAGTCTTAAACGAATCGCCTCAGATGTAGCACCGTTGGTTTTAAAGGTGTCGGATAATTGGATAAAAACTTGTAAATGCTAATTCGGGTTCTCTGTAGTGAGGCTTGCGAATTGATTTTTTTGTACTAATTATAGTAAATAGGGTTTTAGTTCAAAATTATTAGCAGGTATAGTTGGGTTCACTATACTAGAACTGGGTTCCTCATGAGATGGTTGGGAGAATTCCTTAAGGGATCTTCGATTACGATCTTCGGCCATTGCTCTCCTAACTCGCTGAAGTAAGAGACGTGCGCGGGCGTAACGTTTGGGTTCCACTCTAGGATCTACTAAACTGTTGGTACTTCATATTCTTCGCATTTATCGGCTAACAAAGCCTTAGTCTAGACGTTGTAACAACAGGGTACGAAATTTGATGAAGTTGGTCCCCGACAACGGCGCCAAAAAACCTTGATACAGTATTTTCGCAAGTATATAAATCACGTCAGAGTAATACAAAATATTATCGTTCCCACATAGACCAAATGTCAATCTATCGATTTCTATTGTTACAGTGTTTATCTAAGGAAGATAAATCAATGTTCGAGAGTGCACAGTAAAACGAAATAGTAAAAAGGTATGTAAATTCAGATAAAAAGACAGGCTCAAATGTAATTCACATCAGTTAGATAATTCTCCAATCGTTTCTAAATAGAATTTGTTATGGGGAAATATTTTTTACTTTTGAAAAGAATTAATTTAATGGGAATTGTTGCTTACGCGTATTTAGAAATGAGTTTACTCTCTAATTAATGCCTTCTATTGTCACTTATAAAAGGTGCGTATTTGCGTTAAAGTAGTAAACATATTTTTAAGAAATTAGACTCTTGACTTAGTTAAAAAAGTGATTTTGATTTGGAATGTTTAACTTAAAAGGGATCAATGGATTTCGCTGAAGGAACCGGATTTTAAAGTTATAAACGCGTCTGAAGATAGTTTCAAAATCATTTTTTGATAATGTTAAAAAATCCTAATTAACTGGACAAAGTGCTTTTGCCCTCTTTGGACGGTTAAAACTAACTAAGTTTAATTTTGAGAATTGGACGACTTTCGATCTTACCCAATGAAATTTAATACTGAAAACTTGTGTTAAAAATCAAACAACCCCTAAAGTATTTCTACAGATACAATATATAGATTATTATCATAGCGGTGGTCCTTACATTCTAACCTTAAAAGACTTAGCCAGACATGGAAAAAGAAACAAACATGTTGAAATTGATCATGTTAAAATAGATTGTAAAACTCAAAAGGCGATTAAATTATGAAAGGTAACAAGTAGGCAAGGATAAAACAGGAAAGTAAATAAAGTAAAGCAAGTGCAATAAAATAAATGAAATGAAGCAAGTGCGAAGTAAATAAAGGTAAAGCTAAAACTGAATAAAACCTGCTTGAAATCGGTGACTTCAATCTGGTACAAACTAGAAAGTAAACTTTGACTTGCAAAGAAAATGGCGGCAAGATTAATGTACAAGTGCTCCAACCTAATCACAACTACGATGCGATAATCCCCGATGTGACAAATTATCTCTTTTACAAATGGTGAGTTTAGGCTTAGTGTCGTAAACTAAGTTGGATGGTTTGAAAAGAAACTAGAAATGCCTATTTAAGGAAAAAAACAAAATCCTTGGAATTACAAAACTACCCCTCAACTCTTTTTGGGCGGGACAAAAATAACAAAGATGGCGCCCACTATCCCTTCCATAGTGCCCACCGTCTGAACTAATGTGGAAGATCATGGGATCGTAGTAGGTTCCTTCTGGTTGCAAGAAAACACGTCATGGTGTCTTCTATGGCGGCCTCCATGCTGAACGCCATGTGCACATTTTCACTAAAAAACTTGATTTCTTGGGCTTTTGGCTTTGTTTCTTGAAGAAGGGCTCTAGGTAAGTAAAGTACCTGAAAATAAGACAAAAATGAAACATAACACAAGAAAATACACTAATAATCTAATAAACATGTGCAATCCGAGTCAAATTTGTTGTGTGTTTCAGTGTTATCATCCACCACCTAAAATAAAATGACCAAGAAAACTAACATTCTCTAACCAAAACTCTCCCTTGAACAACTTTGCATATAACTTCTTCTCTTTTAACACTTGCAATATAATTCGCAAATTCTCAACATGTTCGTCTTCTGATTTGGAATATATTAAGATATCATCGATGAATAATACTACAAACCGATCCAAATAAGTATGAAAGATTTGGTTCATACACTCCATAAACACACCGACGCGTTAGTAACACAAAGAGACATCACTGAATATTCATAGTGTCTATAATGAGTTCTAATAGCTGTCTTCTGAATATCGTCATTCTTGACTCGAATTTGGTGATAACCCTACCTCAAATCAATCTTGCTAAACACACGTGCATCTACCAGTTGATCAATCAAGTCATCTATTCTCGAACGTGGATACTTGTTTTTTATCGTCACTTTATTCAACTATCGGTAATCTACAGAGTCTCATACTACCATCCTTTTTTTCACAAGTAACACCAGAGCTCCTCAAGGCGATACACTTGGTCTAACAAATTTATTCTCAAGTAAGTCTTCCAGTTGTTTCTTCAATTCTTCCAATTCAAATGCTGACATTCGATAGGGTGCCATATAGATAAGTTTGGTACCCAGGACAAGGTCAATAGAAAACTCTACTTCTCTCTCTGGCGGCACATCTGGAATATCATCTGAGAAAACTTCGGGAAATTCATGCACTACTGGCAACTCGTCAATTGCAGCTTGATTCTCAACAGATAAGGATGCCATTAATGAAAACACAAGAGCTTCATCTTGCATCAATTCTTTCAACTGTCTAGCATATACGAATTCAACTTCCCCTTCCTCATCAGGAGTGGAAAACTGTACATATTTGTTGTAAAAATTAAATGAACGTAATTGTATTCCAACCAGTTCATACCCAAAATTACGTCCATACCAGTTAATGGTAGACAAACTAGAATTACAAAAAACTCTCTTTCATAGATGGACAAAGGGAACTTCAAGCATACTAGGGAAGTAGTCACCGATCCCTTAGCTAGAGTATCGATAACCATTTCCCCATTCATAGAAGATAACACAAGGCCCAACCTTTTAGCATAATCAGTAGCAATAAAACAATTCATAGCACCAGTATCAATAATAGTAATTAAAGGAGTACTATTAATGAAGAAAATACCTCTGATTAGACGGTCTCCACTCGACGTCTGAGTTCCATCTAAAGCACATGCTTTCCCCCTAGTTTGAGCTTTCTTCGGTTTTTTACATTGAGTATTAATATGTCCTTCTTCGCCACAGTTGAAACATATTACTGCCTTGTGTCTGTTGTAGCGGTTGAAATGTTTTAAGACTAAGCCATTGGATTGACTTGACTTATACAAATCAAAATAAAAATCGCCATCGCGCTTTATTGTTTCCAAAGGAATGGGAAAAGAGCGAATAACCCAAAAAGAAGGGGAAAGATTCAAGGTAAGGGGGTTAGTTATGCAAAGGGAAGGTATTAGCACCCTAAACATCTACGGTACTCCGCAAGAACCTCTTTGTAAAATCTGTATATTTTGGCTATAAAATGTTGTATAAAATGGATGGTGGAGGTGAGAAAAGAAATATATATTTTTATGGTTTTTTGCACCCGCTGCGGTTGCGAACCTTTAGTGCCTACGTACCACCTTGTCGTGCAATAGGGGATCAGGGTACACATAGTTCCTCTTTTAAAAATTTAAAACAAAAATGTGTTGGTTAATTTTATGAGATAAAACATCGTCATCACTGTCCGTGTGGAAAACATACGTACTACCCACAATTATGAGAAAGGAGAATTTGCATCTCTCAAAGTGGAGGATATGGCCTGGATCTTAAAATCAATAATGCCTCACTCAACACCCAAGTGGAAAATATCTCTCTTTACTATATATTGTAGAAGTATAGTTGTTTGCATCACTACAAGGATTGACAAGAGTTTAATCTTTTGAGAAAAGTTTAAAGATAAAAGCCAAAGTGGCAAAAACGGTTTAAAATTAGATTGATTGATTTTTAGTCTTCTCACAAAAAAAATGTCAAGGTATTATTATGTTGATTGGAGTTTATTTATGAAAATGTTTTGAAAATTCATGGACATAAGTCCAAGTTTATTATGAAAGTGGTTCAAGTTTAAAAACAAGAAGAGTTTTCAAAAGGAGGAAGAAGATTTTTGAAATTAAAGAAGATGGAAGGAGAAGAAGGGACTATCCTAAAGCATAAGGTAAAAGCTAGGGATAAGAACCATATAACCAACAAGAAGCCAATACTTGACATTATGAGCCAAGATAGAATTCCCATTCCTTGGATTGAAACCAATCAAGAAAAAAAATACTAGACCTCTTGAGAGAACCAGACTTCAAGTGTATTAAGTCTTCACAAAAATTGGGCAGAGTAATAGTTGTATACGGTTGAATTCCAGATTACAAACAAATGGTGTAATCACAATAACCTGCACACAAAACAAACAAACAACCCAATGTCTTGAGGTAAACCTCAAGAACTCCAGACAAAATAATCAGATAAGATCACAAGGTCTTCCAAGATAGGCCAAAGTTTCTAATCCTAAGTCCAAGAAAAAAGTCCCATGCTCCATAATGCCAAGGATATTAACCAAATAGTCCAAGTACCATTAAATATTTTTATGGTTTATGTTGATTATTAAGTATATTAAAAAAGGAAAAGCTCAAGTGAGCAAAGTAAAAATGACAAGAAAGTAAATACTCAAATGAGTAAAGATGAAAATGGCATGAAATGTAAATGCTAAAAGTAAATAGTGCATAAAAATAAAAGGGGCATATAATAAAGATAAAGGATAAAGTCAATTATTAGTGATTAGTGGTTAGTTGGATGATCATCTTGAAACTTGCATTTGGAACTCATTAGAGGATTGGTAGAACCAAAGCCTCCACACAACAAGTTGCATTTGCTTTTTGTCAAGTATACCATCCATTTGGAATTCTCACAAGTGTCATCTATTGATCAACGATGTTTAAGTGATCCGCGTTGATCAAACGTGTTATAGATCCATTAGAGGATTGGTAGAACCAAAGCCTCCACGCAATGAATCTCAAGGTTATTGGATCAAAGAGATCAAATTAACATACTTCGGCTTGCAAACATAAGTTTGGGCCACGAATGATCATTTATTCGTATCGGGACAAAATTTAGCGCTATGTTAAGCAATCGTAAGTGGACTTATATAAAAGTTTCACCTATTTTGAGGCCCGTCAATACCAATCTATGCACCATTTGTTCTGAGACATGATATAGAGATCATGCTCCAACAACATTTAGTGCAATAAGAAGGGGATGAGGAGAAGAGGGATGGGAGAGAGTATACAAACCACTTTTGAATTAAATTTAATCAAACTATTATTAAAATCATTCATCCATTTTTGTGGAGTTAAAATCAACACCATGGATCTAATGATGTTAATAAAGTTCATGATCCAAAGTTTAACCCAAGATCAGCCATAAAATAGTCACAAAATAATATTACATTTTAATATATACAAAAGGGTTTAAAAATAATGTTTAAAAATAGAAAATAAAGAGAAAAATATAAACTATGTTCAAATTAATCAAGAAATAAAAAGTAAGACCATAGAAAAATCAAAAAAAGGCTCAAATAATTTTACAAATTTTTGGTAATTTTTTAAAGTCAGAAACTATTTTTAAAAATTAAAAGAAATGGGTAAAATAAACCAAAAATGATAAAAAATAGTAAAGTCAGAAACAAAAATAAAATAAGGTCACCAATATTTGTCACAATATCATTGGGTCACTCCATAATTTTTTCAGAATTTAAAAATGCATAAAAGTATTTTTAAACATTTAAAACAATTCAAATAAAGTGTAAATTTATAAAAAATACCAAAACACAAAATTAAATTGTGAAAAAATAAAAATCAGAAAGAGAATAATCAAAATATTATTTCATAATTTTTTCAGATTTTTTTGGACTTAAAAAGAATTTTCTATGATTTTTTTGAAATTTAAAACAATTAAAATATAAAATCAGAAAAGAAAGTAAAAATAAAAATATGTTGACCATTGGATGAGAGTCAAAACGCGTTAGTAATCAAATCCAAGGGATATGACGTGCTGTGCATATCATGATCATTAGTGAATAAAGTACAAAATCAAATATACATCAGATTTTAAAAAATAACAAGTGGCGTGCCATCATTGGTTGGAAGATGACACGTAGGTCATCTTCAACCTCCAGCCAACATGATTTACAAGTCTCTCAAACTGTAAAATCAGAAGCTCAGACCTATGCTATTCGCTTCGTCTCTTCAAAACGTGTTTCCAGTAAAAGGTAAGTGTTACGACTAGAACCAGGGCAATGAGAGCAACACAATGATATTAGAGTTTTGAAGAATTGATGAAGGAATCTACCTATTGAAGTTGAGTTGCAGAGCTCTGAAACTGGACTTCTATGGAGCAGTATAGGGCACAATTCTTGAATGTAATTATGTGGTTAGCTTCAGGGAAGATCAAGGAAGGTGAATTCATGGAAAAATTAGATTGAAAAAGGCTTGAGAATGAATTTTGAAGTTACTGAGTTCTGAGTTGTGGAACAAGTTTGGTAGGGTGATTATGGATATCCAAGCTTGATAAAATGAATGGGATTGTTCATGTATTTATAGGAGAAGCAAATGGGATCTTAAAGGAAGGGTGAATGATGCAATTTGGAGGGAATTCGTGTGGGTCTGCATCATGAAGAAAATGTGACTTCTCTTTTGTCAAAACTCATCCAAAATGCGCGTTTGATGCACTAATCCACTTGGGAAAGTTGGATAATCATGTTTAGACCCAAAATGCGTGCTAATTTGAGGTTTAGAGGTTGTAACATGAAATTCAAATTCTGACTTGCAATGAAACTTCAATTCCAAGTTACCACTTTTGAAACAATGGCATTCTCAGCTCAAGGGGTCTTAAGGCATGATTCTTGATGCTTTAGAAAGATGAGGTTACAAGCATTGAAATGGATAAAGAATGGAATAAAATAGATGCTTGAGCTGAAAGTTGTGTTGAGTCAAAGTTGGAGAAAAAGAGTTGACTTTCCATACTTAGAAATATTTCAAGTTCTTCTTCAAAAATGACCTATAATGTCTTGCATCCAAACATGGCCTTCCACTTGGAATTTGCTCTTGACCAAAAAAGATGGCATGAAATAGATCTCTTGCATGACATTTTGAAACTTGAACCATTCAAAATCTCCAAAAATTGAGAGAGTTATGAATTGTTAAAGTTGGCAAAAAATCATGAAATAACCTATAATCTTGTGCATCCTTAAGTAAACTTCCATCCACTTTCTCACTTTGGTCATGAAAGAAGGCATAAAGTTCACACCTTCAAGATCATTATGGAAAAATAATGGGCTCAAGGTGATAAAAGTTGACTAAGTTATGATCATTTGAAGTCACACATGGAAAATTGAGGATTCATCTGGAGGACTTGTAATCTTTCTTCCTCATGACAACTCCTTGAAATTTTTGAAGTGATTTGTTAATAACCCTTTGAAGATAAAGATGTATTTGGAATCACTCAAAAATACCAAGACATGAGCAAGATATATTCCTTTGAAGTTTAGAACCCTAGCTCCTTAGATCAAGAGAATGCTTTGAGGAACTTTGACAATTTTGAACAAACTTCTTGTACCAACACACATGATTTGTAAATAGAAGTTGTTGAGGATGATAATCAGAACTCATAGCCACCAAAACCACTTCCATATCTTGAACATTGAGATAAATATTCACTTGTGACCAAATGGAATAAAATCTTGTCCAACCATGACAACTTCTCCAATCAATCCCTTATGCTTTTCAACCAAATTTGATAACTTTGAAATATGATGAACCAAAACAACCTTGCCATGCCAATTCTTCCAAAACCAAGCCAATGGTGAGGTTTGAACTTCTAAAGCTTTATTGACTAGGGCATGGAAATAAACTCATGAACCCATGGGGTAACTTGTTAAATCCCATTGCCTTTACCTACATGGATAACAAGCAAGACAAACCAACATTGCATTTTATTTAGTTAAAAGAAGAAATCAAGACAAAAACAATATTCATGATCACAAAAGAACATAAGTTAAGGTGCTTGGTGATTCCTCAAAAGGGAAAAGCTACATATAGGGAGGGAAACCAAGAATCCTAGTGTGATCTTATTGTGAATGAATCAACATGGTATGATGAAAAGATCTTAGGGGCAAAAATTGGGGTACAACATCTGCCCTTATTTAAGTTTCTTCTATTCAGAGATACAAAGGTTAAAAATCTTCGTGTCGATGCGATCGAAGATACTTAAATATAAAACAAACCCTATTTTTTGCCCTAAGATGCCACGGAAATGTTTATGATCATGAATGCACATGGACAATTCCAAAGGGACGCAAATCACCACTGGGAATGTAACAATAATAAAGAAACAAGAGAGCGACCTCACCAGGAAAATAAATCACTGGTGGATCAAAAGACCTGCATCAAAGAGGATGGTAGAATGGTCAAAGGATACACCAACTTCTACCAAAGGCGAAGCTACCGATGTTTACTGAAGGCAGAGATAAAGATAACAAACACCAACATTCACTGCCGATGTCCTACCGATTTTCAGTGAAGGTAGAGAGAAAAATAATAAACATCGACGTTCACTGCCGATGTCCTACCGACTTTCACTGAAGGTAGAGAGAAAAGAAATATCATAGCATCGCCGTTCACTGACGATGAACTACCCATATTCACTGAAGGTAGCAAAAAGATAACAAACACCAACTTTCACTGATGGTGACTTACCAACTTTCAACGAAGGTAGAAAGAGAAAATATCATTGCATCACCGTTCACTGACGATGAACTACCAACATTCATTGAAGGTAGAAAAAAGATAACAAACACCAACTTTCACTGATGGTGATCTACCAAATTTCACTGAAGGTAGAAAGAGAATATATCATAGCATCGCCGTTCACTGACGATGAACTACCAACATTCACTGAGGGTAGCAAAAATATAACAATTATCGATGTTCACTGCTGATGACCTACCAACTTTTATTGAAGGTAGAAAGAGAATATATCATTGCATCACCGTTCACTGACGATGAACTACCAAAGTTCACTAAAGGTAGCAAAAAGATAACAATCATCGACGTTCACTGCTGATGACCTACCAACTTTCACTGAAGGTAGAAAGAAAAGAAATATCATCACACCGCCATTCACTGACGATGAACTACCAACATTCACTGAGGGTAGCAAAAAGATAACAATCATCGACATTCACTGTCGATGACCTACCAACTTTCACTGAAGGTAGAAAGAGAAGAAATATCATAGCATCGCTGTTCACTGACGATGAACTACCAACGTTCACTGAAGGTAGAAAAAAGATAACAAACATCGACGTTCACTGCCGATGTCCTACCAACTTTCACTGAAGGTAGAAAGAGAAGAAATATCATAGCACCACCGTTCACTGACGATGAACTACCAAAATTCACTTAAGGTAGCAAAAAGATAACAAACATCGACATTCACTGTCGATGACCTACCAACTTTCACTGAAGGTAGAAAGAGAAAAAGTTTCCCCAAGATTCTGGAGTTTCACCTAGAACGGGTCTCAACTTCTTTTTTAACTAAGGCACTCCACCTGGAAAGGATAATATATAAGCTGTCTCAAATAAAGAGACTTCCACTTGCAAAGATTTCACAATGAGTTGTTTCTGTGATATTGAAAGTCTTGCCATCCGTTGGCGTAATCTGACGACAAACTGCAAACTATTCACTTATAGAGGAGATAACAAAAAATTTACGTCGACTTTTACAGGGAAGCACAAGTTACTCAAATAAAGAGACCTGCTACTTGTTGTCATGGAGGATTGTAAAAAGAAATGACTTTCTGGGGAGAGAAATATGACTTCCTGGAGAAAGAAATATGACTTCCTGGGGAGATGCCATGATATTCCTGCTGAGGAGATAAAGTCTTCTCGTGCAAAATAAGTGCACCAACCAAAACTGGAAGTTTTCAAAAATCCAAAGTAAATAATATTGTCATGGAACCACAGATTCAAACAAGAAATAAAATGGAATGAAACAGTCAACCAAAATACATCCTTTAAGAAATAACCTCAAGAGGGAAAACCAAATCCATCCAAACAAGGAGCTGTACAGGAAGGCTAAAGCAAGAATCTTCCACGAGGGATAACTCAGTTGGGAAATTGAAAGAATATATGCTTTCTTCTTAAGGCCAACACTCTATTAAAGAGAGGACAACGTAACTCTGCAAAACATGATGATATATCAACAAAAATATTAACAAATGTCAATGAATAATGATTTGCCAATTTTAGCTATGCATGATATATGTATGAATGTATGAGTGTTATCATGCGTATGCTGACAAAACAAATATACAACATTGGGAATAACTAGGAAAAACCACCTCGGGCACTAACAACACTCGGCTAAACTTCATCCAAGATGATCATTCCAAGAAAAAATAAATGCCAACTGAGGAAACAAAACCTACTGTTTGCTTTAGCTTTACTGGGGAGCACATAATCCGGAAGTTAGCAAAACAAAGTGACAGAATAGTACAAATACAGGGATAAAACATCCTTCTTCAGGCTTCATCGGGGAAACAAGTGTTTAAAAGTAACATTCCTACTGGAGATTGCAAAACTAGTCTCAAGTAAAGCAGACTGACACCAAAACATCAAAACATTCACTTAGGAATTCAGGCCTACTTCATTGGGAAGGTTAACACTACATCCACAAAGGGAAAACCACAATACGTCCTTCACTTAAAGAAACCAGGGACCTGCGTTCTTCAAGAGTGGTTATGATACCAACTTCTCCAGAAAAAGAACTTCTATTAGGCCAAATGAAAACTTCACCGGAGAAAATGCGGATTGAAACCTCACATCATGAAAACTCAGAAAAGAGGAGAAATGAATCAAAACTTGACCGAGGATACCAGAATCATAAACCCAATGCGGAGAATCATCCTGAGTAAACCTTCCCGATGGGAACAAAAACTTCTCAAAACAACTGGAGTTTGTCCATTCCTGAGATCACCATTTTTGTTGTCATTGTTTCATCACAAATCTCAAAGTAAAAGCAAATCGTAAAATCTTTTTTTTTTGAAAAATCAATTTTGTTATTTAATCTTTTTTGCTTTGAAAGTTATTATCAATAATAAATGGAGTCTTTGCAAGATAAATAAAATAAGAAATACAAAGAATTGGGTAAAAGCTCAAATTTCATTAATAGAATGGTAGTCTGCGAATGGTGAGACTCCATAGATGATTACAAAGTTTGAAAAATGGTAATATATAATGGAAAAGATACATTGAGATACAATGACCATTATCCCCTCTAACAACTTTTGAAATCTTGAGCAGCAGCTTCTGTTGAAGTATGGTGAGGATCCGAGAAGATTGTTGCTTCAACGATAAAGTCTTGTCTGACGTAGTTACTTGCCAAGAAAGTCCCTAACTTTTGCCTAAGCTGCCCTTGCGGGTTTTCAACTTAGCGGGAAATTTATTCTGTTTAGGTCTCTAATTTTTTTCCTAGACCGCCCTTTCGGGTTTTCGGCCTACCAAGACGCTCCTTGTTTGCCTAAGCCGCCCTTTCGGGTTTTCAGCTTAGCGAGTTGTTCTTTTATTTCTTTAGGCGAAGTATTTCTTGACTGCGTCAACATTCATGGGACGTGGGAACTCCTCGCCATCCATAGTTTCAAGAATTAATGCACCTCTAGAGAAGGCTTTCTTGACAACATATGGGCCTTCAAAATTGGGAGTCCACTTTCCCCTAGAATCAGCATTGAAAGACATGATCTTTCTAAGCACGAGGTCGCCTTCTCTGAATTCATGAGGTTTTACCTTTTTATCAAAATCTTTCTTCATTCTTCTTTGATATAACTGGCCATGACACAAAGCCGTCATTCTCTTCTCCTCAATCAAATTCAATTGGTCAAACTTGTTCTGGACCCATTCAGCCTCTGTCAATTTGGTTTCCATTATCACACGTAAAGAGGGAAGCTCCACCTTGATAGGGAGTACAACTTCCATTCCATACACCAGGGAGAACGGGGTTACTCCTGTTGAAGTGCGAACATATGTTCAATATCTATGTAGAGTAAAAGGGAGCATTTCATGCCAATCCTTATAAGTAATAACCATTTTCTGGATAATTCTCTTGATATTCTTATTAGCAGCTTCAACAGCCCCATTCATCTTTGGCCTGTACGAAGATGAATTGTGATGGACAATCTTGAATTCTTTGCACAGTTCTGTCATCATCTTGTTGTCCAAATTCGAGCCATTGTCAGTGATGATTCTGCTCGGCACACCATACCGACATATAAGGTTATTCTTAATGAAGCGCACAACCACTTGCTTAGTAACATTGACATATGAAGCAGCCTCCACCCACTGGGTGAAGTAATCAATTGCTACCAAGATAAAATGGTGTTTGTTCGAAGATTTGGGTTCTATCGTCCCAATCATATCAATACTCCACATAGAGAAAGGCCACGGGGAGGAAATCACATTGAGATGTGTCGGAGGCACATGGACCTTGTCTGCATAAATCTGGCATTTATGGCACTTCTTTGCATACTTATAACAGTCGGACTCCATTGTCAACAAATAGTAACCTGCCCTTAGCATCTTTTTAGCCATCGAATATCCATTGGCATGAGTGCCAAATGAACCTTCATGAATCTCATGCATCAACATTTTTGCTTCGTGTCTATACACGCATCTGAGCAAGACCATGTCATAATTTTTCTTGTACAACACATTTTCACTGAGGAAGAAATGGCCTGCCAATCTTCTAAATGTCTTTCTATCTTTCTTTGACGCACCAATCGGGTATTCCTGAGTCTGAAGAAATGCTTGATATCATAATACCAATGTTTTTCATCTGCTACCTCCTCTGCTGTAAACACATGAGTGGGCCTATCCAGTCGTCAAACCGTAATTCGGGGTATATCATTCCAAGTATTCACTTGGTACATAGAAGCCAGAGTTTCCAGAGCATCCGCCATTTGATTTTCATCTCTAGGAATGTGATGGAATTCAACTTTACTGAAGAAGGGTAATAATCTTATAACATAGTCTTTGTAAAGGATCAAGCCGGGGTGACGAGTATCCCATTATCTTTTAATCTGATTTATTACCAAAGCTGAATCACCATACACATCTAGAATTTTAATTCTGAGATCAATAGCTTCTTCGAGACCCATGATGCAAGCCTCGTATTCGGCCATATTATTAGTACAATCAAACGTTAACCTTGTGGTAAAAGGAATGTGCGATCCATGAGGAGTGACAATCACAACACTAATTCCTTTACCATAAGCATTCACAGCTCCATCAAATATCACACTCCAATGAGATTCGAGAGGGTCAGGACCTTCCTCAGGCAATGGTTCATCATAATCTTTCACTTTCAAGAACATCACATCCTCATCGGGGAATTCAAATTCTACAGATTGGTGATCCTCCATTGGTTGGTGAGCAAGATAATCTGCTAACACGCTGCTTTTAATAGCTTTTTGAGTGCGGTATTCAATGTCATATTTCGATAACAACATCTGCCAATGGGTAATTCTCCCAGTAAGAGCAGGCTTTTCAAAAATGTACTTGATTGGATCCATTTTGGATATCAGCCAAGTAGTGTGATTCAACATATACTGCCGTAAACGCTTTGCCGCCCAGGCCAAAGCACAACATGTCTTTTCCAGCATGGAATACCGCGACTCACAATCAGTGAATTTTTTACTGAGATAATAAATGGCGAACTCCTTCTTCCCCGTTTCATCCTGTTATCCTAGAATACAACCCATGGAGTTATCTAACACTGCCAGATACATAATCAACGGTCTTCCTTCTACAAGAGGGAGCAAGATAGGAGGTTCAAGCATATATTCTTTAATACTTTCAAATTCCCTTTGGCAATCATCCGTCCACACACAACCTTGATCTTTCTTTAACAACTTAAAGATTGGCTCGCATGTTACAGTCATGTGGGAGATAAATTTGGAAATATAATTCAAACGCCTGAGGAAACCTATGACTTTCTTTTCAGTTCTTGGTGCTGGCATCTCTTGAATCGCCTTGACTTTATCAGGGTCAACTTCAATTCCTTTCTAGCTAACAATGAAACCCAGCAATTTCCCTGATCGGACACTGAAGGTACACTTATTTGGATTCAAATGGAGACGATACTTCCTCAAACGCTGAAACAACTTCAACAAATCTTCTACATGCCCTTATTTAGTCTGGGATTTGGAAATCATATCATCAACATATACTTCGATTTCCTTGTGCATCAGATCATGGAATAGGGTTGTCATAGCCCTCTGGTACGTTGCACCAGCGTTCTTCAACCTGAAGGGCATCACTCTGTAACAGAATGTTCCCCAGGGTGTGATAAATGTTGTTTTTTTCCATGTCCTCTGGAGCCATTCTTATTTGATTATAACCGGAAAATCCGTCCATGAACGAGAAAAATTTAAATTTTGTTGTGCTGTCCACTAACATATCAATGTGTGGCAATGGAAAATCATCTTTTGGACTAGCTTTATTTAGATCTCTCATCTACGCACATGCGGACTTTTCCATCTTTTTTCGGTACTGGGACAATATTGGCAATCCATTGAGGATACACTGACGTCATAAGAAAACCAACATTAATCTTCTTTAGAACCTCCTCTTTGATTTTTACTGCCATATCTTGCTGAGTTCTTCTCAACTTTTGTTTAATTGGCGGACACTCTGGCTTCAACGGCAAACGTTGCTCTACAATATTTGTATCTAGACCAGGCATATCTTGATAAGACCAAGCAAAAATATCCACATACTCTTTCAACAGCTCAATCAACCTGCTTTTCACATCAGAATGCAACAATGCTCCAATCTTGACTTCCTTTGGATCTTCTTCTGAACCCAAATTGATCACTTCCAATGGCTCTTTATATGGCTGAATGGTATTTTCCTCGTGCTCAAGCAACCGTGAGACCTCTTCTGGAATCTCATCATAATCTTCTTCTTCAACCCCGTACACAGGGCATTCAAAGTTGGGAGAGGGTGCAGGTTCATTGTATTCAACAGGTTTTTTAATTAATCTGCACATATGATTTGTGATTGCATTTAGAAACTGACACATATAACAAGTGATAATGCATATTGAATTTTAGTTATTATTTATTTTGAAAGGTTTTTTTTTATTACCATTTTCCAAGAAAAAGCAGAAAATAAATACATAATTTGGGAAACAAAGACAACTTTTATTATTGATTTTAAAAGTCACAGCAAACAGATAAGGCCTACAACATTAATACTTCCACCTTGGGTAGAGTGAAAGCTTTTTCAAAAAGATTAACAAATCAAATTACTTTGAAACATGTATGCAAGAGGGAACATCAATGGTGATCCAGTTCTGAACCCTAACTCCATGCGTCACATAATTTGGCATTTCCTGCTCTGCTTCATCTTCCACAATGGCGTTAATCCTGGAAATAGTCGGATGAAGATAACCCCCGCTAAGGAAAATGTCTTGATACCCGCCTGTAGCAGACTTCAGCTTCATGCCCTTACCTTTGTCATTCTTCAAAGAGAACCCCAAACCAGTTCTGTTCTTTTTCACAGGTGGATCCACAATTCGTCCCCAAACTTCACTATGACCATTACGCACAACTTGTTGCACGTCCTTCAACGAAACCATAGAATTATCATTTCCTCTTACGTTGTCAATGGATAAGGCTTGGAACTGGGTTCCAACAGCAGCTTCATCCGCCTCTACAATGCTGAAAGAGGAAAAATGAGATATCAACAATGCCTGCTCCCCATTTATGATCATTACTTTCCCTTCACGTACAAACTTCAGCTTCTGGTGTAAAGTTGAAGTGACAGCCCCTGCCTCATGTATCCACGGCCATCCTAGCAAACAACTATAAGCGGGAACAATGTCCATGACCTGGAAAGTTATCTGAAACAAATGTGGTCCTATATGAATAGGCAAGTCCACTTCATAAATAACAGATTTCCTTGACCCATCAAACGCTTTCACAATGATGCCACTCGGGCACATAGGCGTTCCTTGATATTTCAACTTTATAAGCGTATTCCTCTATATAACATTCAACGCGGACCCATTATCAATCAACAGATTAGATAGTGAACCATTCTTGCAGTTCATAGAGATGTGGAGGGCCAAGTTGTGATTCCTTCCTTCATCCAGTAATTCATCATTGCAGAAACTCAAGTTATTACATGAAGTAATATTTCCTATTACGCTGCTGAATTGGTCTATTGGCATATCACTCTCCACAAAAGCTTGGTCCAGTACCCTCATAAAGGATTCTCTGTGAGCAGAGGAGTTCATCAATAAAGCTAAGATAGATATTTTTTAAGGAGTCTGCAGTAGCTGATCTACAATTCTGTAGTCGCTCATTTTAATTATCTTCAAAATATCATCCACTTCTTTCTCTAACGTAGCTCCACTAGTCTCACCCATAGCCTTCTTAGGTTCATCATTCTCAACAATTTTCTTTCCATCACCAACATCTCTTCGAACAACTGGTACAAACACACGACCGCTGCGGGTCACCCTGCTATTTTTAGCTATATTTACAACATCAGACATTGGCTAGATGGGAACTTCCACTCCATCCTCTAAGATTGTAGCATTGTATTTGTAAGGCACAACCTTATCTGACTTGTAGGGGATAGGACCCGAAAAACTAATCACCAATGGGGTAACAAATGGCTTACTATGATACTCAACTTCAAAATGGGCGGGTGCACCAAAACAAGGAACAATGACGTCTACCCCTTCTTCAACATAATCAGTCATTAATAAGTCATTTCTAGAAAACAAATCTTCGTCTGAAGAGAAATACTCATCTGCGAAAGCATACTCTTCATATGACCCTTCTTCAGTCAAACAAACCTCAACCATATCAACTTCATGGTAATCATCCCTCTGACATGTGACTATGATCGGTGGATCTGGAACTGACTGTTTAACGCTGGTTCACGAAATGTCGCGGAAGCAAGAGTCGCCACCGTCTATTATTTTCTCCAAATGAAAAGGACAAAAGCACAGAAAAATTCCTTATAGAGATTGCTCTCGGTTCGGGAGGTAGGTTATAGAAAGGGAAGGTGTTAGCACCCTTTCTATCCATGGTTATCCATGGGCTCTTAGATACTTGCTCATTGTGTTTTCAAAAATGGTTTGTTTGCTTTTCAATGTGGGTTTTAAAAAGTTTCTCTCAAAATTCCAGTTCGACTCTTGTATCTGTCCTCAAGAGTGTTTGAAAAATTTGCTTTCGAAAGCTTTTTGAAAAGGTGTTGGTGTGAAAAGTATTTTTGATTTGTTTTGAAATTAGAGCAAGTATCTACGAGAATCTACCTACCCTAAGGAATTCGTCTGTGTAAATGTCCTTAAAGTAGTGCCATCCCACCATTGAGAGGTAGGTAGCACCACCGTTGGAGGTGTTCGGGTCAATTCGAGGTTCGGGACATGGTGATCACCAGAGCAATGGGAAGACACCTTAGAAGCTACCCTCATGCCAGGTTCCCGGATCATGAGGACTTACTAAGACATCCTCTACTCGACGATCACCTTTCGAGGCAAGGCAACAGTGAGGCGTACCCTAGGGGTGGTGTGTGATTTGTGTGTCGTTTTCATTTATTTCTGTCTTTTGTCAGGTTATGGGTGATCTATGCGTTTGTTTTTATTTAGACATTCATTCTTGCATGCAATTATCAACAGTTAAAAAAGTTGCGGAATTTAAAGTTCCTAAACTATTACAAAGGCGCGGGTCCACATCGCCAAAATTTCTCGAACCCGATTTGACAAAAAATAAAGAATTAAAGGAAAGTAAAATGCAAGAAAATTAATTACAAGGCTTTGGGAGAGATACATAAATATTAAGCGAAAAAGAAATAAATATGCGAATTGAAATTTAAATCGAAACGAGGGCGTTGGACCCTTTTTAACTAAATTAAATTTAATGATGAAATTAATTAATTAACAAAGAAAAGGAATTGTTTTTTGGTATTTTTTGGTATTAATGAAAAAGAATTAATTAAGATAAATGCTAAACCTAATTCTAGTTGTTTTTTATTTTTTAAGAAAAGATTAAGTTTTAACCTAAAATTAAACCTAATTATTTACATGCAATTTAATTACAAAAATAAATATTTAATATTTTAATTATTATGAAAGAAAAATAAAAAAGAACAAAAATTATCATAAACCCTAATTCTACCAATTTTTGGTTTTTTATTATGAAAACATTACTATTAATCCTAATCTAATAACTAAATTTAATTATATGCAATTTATTTACAAAATATTAACTAAATAAATATTTATTATTTTTTCACCTTTTCTGATTTTTTATGTTTTTGTGTTTTTTATTGAGAAATTAAATTAAAAGAATTAATTGAAAAGAATAATAAACAAAATAGAAAGAATAAAAATAAAAAAAGGTTTAAAGATAGCAAACCTAGGGGGTCTGCCCCTTAACATGGAGGTTTTCTCTTAGAAATCTGGCCCATTTAAATTGGCCTCTTTGACTTTCGTGGCTAGCCTGTAGCTCCCTTGACTAATGCCTATGGTGTCCATCAAGTCTGGTCCCTTGGATTAGCATTGTTGGCCAAGTGGCGCGTTAGATGGAAGCGTGTATGGTAGTCCAACACATTGAATCTGCACATGAACATTACATGAAAAAAAATATGAAAGGGAGTGAGGACCTGGGGCTCGAACCCAGGTCCTGAACGTTACCAGCGATGCACTCTACCAACTGCTCCACTCAACGCGTTTGTACATTACTTAACAAACAAATAATATAAGCGCACATAATAATTAATGGATTTCTGGCGCGAATTTTTGAACGAGCCAATCAACACTTGCCACTGCATCGTCTTCCTCATTGATTTGTTTTCCTGAAAAAATAACAAACATTTAACGGGGGTTTTGAACCCCCTCAAAACATGCCTATTCTGATAATAGCGATTAGGCCATGTGGCCTCAGAAATTTGGCGCGATGGTCTCTTCCAATTCGTCCCAACCTGCTGATTTCGTTTATGGCATTGACATGTCTCAATTTTACAGGAATGGAAAACGCCTAAATTAAAAACCTGGAAACCCTAGATATCTCTAATGGTGGATCTTCATATGGGGCACGAAAACAAAATCAAACCACACGGTTAGCATCAGAATTGCATAAGGAATATAAATCACATGTTAAAAATTGCAAAAAGCGCATGAATTGAGATGCACGAGTATGAAAATTTTTCGGTACAGATGAGATTGTTCTCACGTTTCTGGGCACGAAAGCTTGTGGTTTTTGATGCAAAATCCTTCTATGAAGCCTCAACAAGCTAATGAGATAGAAATCTCGCCTTGAATCGTCCTAGAACTAGGTTTTCAGTTTTGAGTTTTTGGCAAAAATTTTCAAGTTCAATGCTTGGTCTGTAGCGCAGCTTCTTGGTTAATGGCATTAGGTTTTGCTTCTTTGTATATGTATGAGTGAATTAGGTCAAAGAAAACAATCAAAATCCTTGGCATTCATGGTTTGGAAGATTTGATTTTTTAAGATCTTTTTTTCAATATTTTCCATGCTATTTTGTACCAATCATGATCAATTCTCTTCAATTCTTTCCATATTTGATTATGCACGAATTTTTGAACCTATTACATGTACAAAAAGATTTGATAAATTAGGTTTAGTATTTTCCATGTATTTAATTAATTTAAATGAATTATTATTAATAAAAATTCAAATAAATAAATAAAAAATGAAGAAAAACTTCCCTTTGGGCCAAGTGGTCGTGCACATGCCTTGGATAATGAATTGTGGAAGAAAAATAGGCCCATTAGCAATTTTAGGTCATTTGAATCAATGTTGACTTTTCAAAATATCCAAAAATTTCCCAACTTCCACAAGGCATAACTTGCTCAATGTTTAAGCTTTGCTCATGTTCTTGGACATTTTGGAAAGGTCTTTGAGTCCTCTAACCAATGCCTTTGGTCCCATGTCATTTTGATTTACCAATCTCAAGTTATGGCCTTTGACTTAAAGTCCCTTTTTGTTGACTTTTGAAAATGACCTATAATATTGAAATTGATAACTTTTTGTGAGAGCATTGCTTGGACTTGAAGTATGAAGATGAGTTGTAGGAAATGTCTTTATCTTCAAAATGAGCTTTGGATGGAATTTTCTGATAATCCATGTGAAAGTTATGCCCTGGTCAATTTACAGTTGACTTTTTCAACTGTCCAAATAAGGAAACTTTTGCATCTTGATGATTTTTGAGCCTAGCTTTGAGAATCATGATCAAGCATTGATCAAATGATGTTTGTGGCTTAAAAATGAGATGTTGACCAAAAATTTGAACTTTTGACT
This sequence comes from Vicia faba, assembly GCA_948472305.1. Classification (NCBI taxonomy): domain Eukaryota; kingdom Viridiplantae; phylum Streptophyta; class Magnoliopsida; order Fabales; family Fabaceae; genus Vicia; species Vicia faba. The sequence continues at coordinate 131,676 of CATIWC010000637.1, read as the reverse complement.
GTCAAATGATCATTTTGCCCCTACAGTTGACTGTAGTGCAATTAGGGTTTTTGACTGTGCAATTTTGTGCTGAAAGTCTTGAAACTTGATATGAGGATGCTTGACCATATTTATAGGCATGTGGGACTTGATTGGACCTTTGGAAACTTCATTTTCTTGATCAGAACCAAAACCCTAATTTTGACTGTTTAGGAGACCCTTGAACTGTGCAACCCTTGGGGGATTTTGAAGCTTGACTTGGCAATTTCTTGAAGAATATGGGAGGGCAAATTTTGGGGTACAACAGTTGCCCCTGTTCAATCTTCTTAGACCTGAGGATGCAGATTGGCTGACGTGCCTTTCGTAATTCGAGGGTAGAAGATGATTGAACACTAGAGTGCCCAGAAATTTGCGCTCACATAGTAGCAGTGTGATGGAAATGGGCTTATAGATGCCATTTGGAGATTGATGAATAGGATGATGGGCTTATAGATGCCATCTGGAGGTTGATCGCGTAAGAGATTCCTTAGCGAGAACTTGCGTACCTGCAAAAGAAAAATGAGTACCTGCCATGTTGCAGGAGCTGGTCTTCAGATGCTTGGTATAGATGTGTCCCGACTGGTTACAGGAGCTGGATCCGGAGTTTCAAAAGATGATGAATGGACCAGGGATAGTTACTAACTCAACGGGAACGGTGAGAGAACCTTGGGTGACTTTAAACAGCAAACGTTGAGAAAATCTTGGGATTACCACCTCTGCAGGACCGGGAAGAGAACCATAGGCAATTATAATCTCAAAAGCGGACGTTTGAGAAAAACCTGGAATGGAATTATCATCTCCACAATATTGGGGAGAGAACCATAGGAAATTATAATCTCAAAAGCGGACGTTTGAGAAAAACCTGGGATGGAATTATCATCTCCGCACCGCTGGGGAGAGAACCATAGGAAATTATAATCTCAAAAGCGGACGTTTGAGAAAAACCTGGGATGGAATTATCATCTCCGCATCGCTGGGGAGAGAACCATAGGAAATTATAATCTCAAAAGCGGACGTTTGAGAAAAACCTGGGATGGAATTATCATCTCTGCACCGCTGGGGAGAGAACCATAGGAAATTATAATCTCAAAAGCGGACGTTTGAGAAAAACCTTTGATAACTTCTACTGAGTCTTCATCAGAAAAACTGTTTGGGGTCGATTTAGCTGGACTAGGGAAGGCCTTGGACTGGATAAGAAATCTTCGGAGTTGATTTAACTGAACCGGTCCAGGTCTTGAAATGTCTTCAACAGATACACCCTGGCGAGATACATGAATCGAGTCTGGAATTAGAAAGGTTGGTGAATTGTCTTTACTGACAGGTTACCCTCATGGGCGAGTGGTCTTTAACGACGAGTGTCTATAACGACGGGTGTCTATAATGACGAGTGTCTATGACGACGAGTGTCTATAACGACGAGTGTATATCACGACGAGTGTCTATAACGACGAGTGTCTATAACGACGAGTGTCTATCACGACGAGTGTTTATAACGACGAGTGTCTATAACGACGAGTGTCTATAACGACGAGTGTCTATAAGGACGGGTGTCTATAACGACAGGTGTCTATAACGACGGGTGTCTATAACGACGGGTGTCTATGACGACGAGTGTCTATAACGACGAGTGTCTATAACGCCGGGTGTCTATAACGACGAGTGTCTATCACGACGAGTGTCTATAACGACGAGTGTCTATAAGGACGGGTGTCTATAACGACGGGTGTCTATAACGACGGGTGTCTATAACGACGGGTGTCTATGACGACGAGTGTCTATAACGACGAGTGTCTATAACGACAGGTGTCTATAACGACGAGTGTCTATCACGACGAGTGTCTATAACGACGAGTGTCTATAACGACGAGTGTCTATCACGACGAGTGTCTATAACGACGAGTGTCTATAACGACGAGTGTCTATAACGACGAGTGTCTATAACGACGAGTGTCTATAACGACGAGTGTCTATAACGACGAGTGTCTATAAGGACGAGTGGAAGTAATTTTAACTGGACTTGTCTTCTTTTGACTGGATTTGTCTACTTTGACTGAATTTGTCTACTTTGACTGAATTGGTCTACTTTGACTGTATTTGTCTACTCTGACATAGCTGATCATTTAACTGTATCCTTCCTGAAAGGTAAAGGTCAGTCATATGCAATGCATGATATGGACCAGGCAATGATGTTCTCAACGTAAATGAGATTTGTAAGATATGATGCGTCTATGCATGCTATAATGATGTATGTGATGTTTAGGAATGTATGTTTTCGTCTAGGAAAGTAAATCCTTGACGGGTGCCGGGAAGTCATATCCTGGGCTGATGTTGAAGAATAGATTTCGCTTCCGCTGGGGATGATAGCTGCAAGAAAACCGGTAGGAGAAGATAACTCCGTTGGGGAATAAACTTGGCGAACGGAATAACTCTTGCGGGGGGAAAAGTACCCTGACGATCTTGCTGGGAAGCGATACTCTGTGGGGAGAGAGATACTTTGTTGAGTTGATGGTAACTTGCTGGGGATAAGGAGACTTCGTCGAGGACGATCTTTCCGTGGCTTTTAGCCGAGGATAATCCAGTTATAAGCTCTGGTGGAGAAATAACCTTTGAATAAAACCGGGGAGACGCGTTCGCTCTGCAGGGAGTGAAGGTATCTTGGTCGCATTCTTCAGCTGAACTTACCTTGGCACTTCGGTGGACAGAGCAACCGGATCATTTAGACAACTCATTATTGCCCCAGTTTCTGTTGGAGAAGAAGGTACCTATGAAGGTGTTTGATGACTGCCAATTGACAAATCTTCTTCTGGTAGGCAAGTGACGAGATGACAGGACATAGTCGTACGCTTTGATCCCTAACTTTTACCTGGACCGCCCTTTCGGGTTTTCAGTCCACCGGGATACCCATTTTTGCCCAAGCCGCCTTTTCAGGTTTTCGACTTGCCGGGTGTACAGATTTTTCATTTCATCCCTTATTTTTGCCCGAACCCTTTTGGTTCGTCGGGAAGCCCTTATTTTTGCCTAGGTATGTGAACCTAGCGGGTCTTTGATTTTGCGTAGTATCTTTTCGACTATGTCCATGTTCTCAGGGTGTAGGGGGGTGCCCCTGTCAGAAGTGTTTTGTCATGCCACCAGAAGGTGTTTGATCAGGCAAGATTCGTTGCTGGAGTGCCCCAAGTGACTCGGGCGGAGATTTGCCCCAGGCTATTTGACCTTTGAGAGATTCTCCGAATCTTGATTGGACTGCCCCAGATAGTAGACCATGGTCATGTCTGCCCCTTGATTGGAAGTGCTTTTGTTCATCAGGCATTCATCGTGCGAATTTTCCTGCTGTTCAAACAAATAGTCATATGCAAACAAAGTTATGTTAAAAATGCAAAGCTTATGTCTGTTTCGAAGTTTTTGGAAATGCAGTTTTTTTAATAAAACAAATGAGTTCTTTTGTAAACTGTGATGTCAAACTCGTTATTTTACTGCAAGCCTTAAGGAGTCAGGATACCTTTGTAACAGTATGCTTTCGAACTAACCCATGCTTCAGCTAGGACTTTTTAGGGTTGTAACGTGGCCTGGTTCACGGTTTAAGAAACAAAGGATAAAGGCTCAAATTTTATTTGTACCCACCCGCTCTTCGTGATGTTCTTCAATCCTAAACTCAGCTGATCATGCGTTAGACCTTATTTGAGTTTTTGTCCTGATATTCCCGTGATGGTTCGGATGTTGATAGTTTATTTTGAATAGGCAGTCATTCCTTTTTGTTATTGAGGGTTTGTGTGACCTCTTTCCCTTTTTTTTGATTTCGTTATCCCTGTTTTTTGCCTGAACTGTTTCTTTTGTGATTACAGTCAGCGGGATGCCCCAGTTTTGTAAGTCTCCTTCATAGGTTTTGACTTAATGGGCTTTTATTTTTGAGATATAATGACTGCCTATCCTTATGATTATTCGGAATCATCACTGTCTTTTTTTTTTTTTGTAAGGACCTCTTTGGTGCCATTTGTTATGCACTTGGATCAACTGAGAGAACTACCCTGCCCCAGGTTATGATAAAGGGTTTTAATTTTCGAAAAGAAAAACTCCTACTTCTTTGGCTCAGAGGGGTTGACGAGGGATTATCTTCCTTATAACTCCAGTGTTTAGGGATTGAAACAATGCCTGTACCTCATCAGCGGGGTCTGTTCAAAAGCATACTGTAAGGATCGTGGTATTATTTTCGCCATCCTCCCTCAAGAGGCTTAGAGTTATTAATTAAGAGTCGATCATCAGAAAAAATATGAAAATACTTTGCGTATAGTGAATACGAATATATTGTTTCAAAACAGACATATGGGATGCATCAATGAAATAACAATGTTTAACATGAGTAAATGTTTGAACAAAAGAAAATTACAACTTGAACATTCGAATGAACAGAGGTTTTCTCTTCTCAGGGCTTGTCACTTCAAATGGTGCACCCGATAGGGATGACAGGAGCATTCAGCCTGACCCATCTGGGTGAAATCCATAGCTCCTTCCTCAATCAGGTCTTGGATCTTGTTTCTCAAGCTCCAACAATCATCTGTAGTATGCCCCGGGTTGTCAGAGTGATAAGCGCAGCGGGCGTTGGGGTTGTACTTCGGTGACGTTGTATTTTGGTTCTTCGGAGCTTCTTTTAGAGTTACCAGCTTGGTCTCCAGCAACTGTGGCAATATCTGTGATAAGGTCATGCTGAGCCGAGTGAACTGCCTTCTCTCGCTCTTTTGTTGGTTGTGATGTTGAATTTGTGACACTGGAGCCATTTGAGGAGCTCTCCCCTTACCTCCTTGTCTCAAAGGTGGTTGAACGATGACTGGCTTTTTACCTTTAGACTTTTACCCCAGTTGGTTACCCTGAAGCAGTTGGTTGACGAGAAACCAGAGCTCATCTTGTCTTTGAGCTAACCCTTGAATGGCAGTCACCTGCCCCAGCATCTGAACCTTTAATGCATCCACCTCAGCTTGTAGGTGTTCCAACCTTTCATCCTCAGCACTGTTCCTGACAAAGGTCTCCATGAGAAGTGTCCTTAGCTCTTCCTGCCCCTTGGATAGATTCAGGAGGATTTCCCCGAACCGAGTCTCTTGAGCAAGAAGGTCCTGGTTATCTTGTGGGCAAGCCATTGCTGAAATAAACAGCGAAGGATGGTAAGTGACCTGCAATAAAGGTACCTGCAATGCAATGATATGTACGTATGCATGCAATGTTTTCAAGGATCTCGCAGGATAAACAAGAAAATTTGTTAGAATTTGGGTCCGGCAGCTTGATTGAAGGAAACCCATGTTATTGAGAATTCTTCTTCAAGGGTCAAAGGCTCACAATATCCAGTGGGTCATAGCCCCTGACTTTAGTCATCATGTCTGGTTTTGGTTTCCAAACAACCTTGGTTAAGGGAACCTTCTTCAAGAGTCAGAGCTCACCATATCAAGTGGGTCATAGCCCCTGATAACTTGGCTAGAGGAAAATAAATCCTCTTTGCCCCTTGCTAGATGTTTGATTCATCGTGACCTGCATCACAAGCCCTTGAGATCCTTGAAATGGGTTAGGATGTAGGCAGGATGCATGCAATGGTATGATGTTATGCTATGCATGGGGTAATATGAGTAACCCTGTTATGAGTCCCAACTAAGGACTGCAAACCAAAACCTGCAAGAAACTCAGTACACTCTGTTATGTGTCCCTATTAAGGACTATAAACAAAACCTGCAAGAAATTTGGTATACTCTGTTATGAGTCCCAGTTAAGGACTATAAACAAAACCTGCAAGAGACCTAGTAAACCCTGTTATGAGTCCCAGTTAAGGACTATAAACAAAACCTACAAGTAGCTTATGTGTCAGATAACAAGCATGCAAGTAGTCAAGTTGGAAGGCACACAAGTCACACAAGAGAAACCCTTAGAGTTTAGGCCAGCATGGGGTCTGGGTAGTACCCTCTTGAAGTTGGTGGGTTCAACCTGTCCTATTAGAAGTAACCGGGTTCTAAGGGTCCCAATATCACGGGATTACTTTCATTGTTCATCGTTTCGATTTAGCCACTGAACTGGCGACCGAAATATTCCAGGAAAGCAACCCTCAATTGAGTGTAGTATCGAGTATCAACCAACCTCGGACTGCACCAAAGTCAGTTATCTCACTACCCTAAAGAGGCCAAGATAGTTCAATTAAGGTTCCTAAGGTCTGTTGATGCTTCACGGCACCACGCGGAGGCCCCGTACTCTCCTTGACTGAACTCAAGGGTTACCGGTACACACCAAAGTGCCACATCAACGTAGCAGACTGTTTCAACCATGTCGGTATACCCCGCACAGTTCCCTTACAGTCTTGTTGCTACTTTCTAAGAAAGGTATCCCCCAGATCCGGGTTAGGATCTATAGACCTCCCAAACAACCCACAATTTAAAGCACACAAGGAAAACAATTGAAAACACAGTTATGAACTAGCCCTAAGGTACACCTCACTTTGTAAAGATATCCCCAGCAGAGTCGCCAGTTCTGTGATCGGTGGATCTGGAACTGACTGTTTAACGCTGGTTCGCGAAATGTCGCGGAAGCAAGAGTTGCCACCGTCTTTTATTTTCTCCAAATGGAAAGGACAAAAGCACAGAAAAATTCCTTATAGAGATTGCTCTCGGTTCGGGAGGTAGGTTATAGAAAGGGAAGGTGTTAGCACCCTTTCTATCCATGGTTATCCATAGGCTCTTAGATACTTGCTCATTGTGTTTTCAAAAATGGTTTGTTTGCTTTTCAATGTGGGTTTTAAAAAGTTTCTCTGAAAATTCCAGTTCGACTCTTGTATCTGTCCTCAAGAGTGTTTGAAAAATTTGCTTTCGAAAGCTTTTTGAAAAGGTGTTGGTGTGAAAAGTATTTTTGATTTGTTTTGAAATTAGAGCAAGTATCTACGAGAATCTACCTACCCTAAGGAATTCGTCTGTGTAAATGTCCTTAAAGTAGTGCCATCCCACCATTGAGAGGTAGGTAGTACCACCGTTGGAGGTGTTCGGGTCAATTCGAGGTTCGGGACATGGTGATCACCAGAGCAATGGGAAGACACCTTAGAAGCTACCCGCATGCCAGGTTCCCGGATCATGAGGACTTACTAAGACATCCTCTACTCGACGATCACCTTTCGAGGCAAGGCAACAGTGAGGCGTACCCTAGGGGTGGTGTGTGATTTGTGTGTCGTTTTCATTTATTTTTGTCTTTTGTCAGGTTATGGGTGATCTATGCGTTTGTTTTTATTTAGACATTCATTCTTGCATGCAATTATCAACAATTAAAAAAGTTGCGGAATTTAAAGTTCCTAAACTATTACAAAGGCGCGGGTCCACATCGCCAAAATTTCTCGAACCCGATTTGACAAAAAATAAAGAATTAAAGGAAAGTAAAATGCAAGAAAATTAATTACAAGGCTTTGGGAGAGATACATAAATATTAAGCGAAAAAGAAATAAATATGCGAATTGAAATTTAAATCGAAACGAGGGCGTTGGACCCTTTTTAACTAAATTAAATTTAATGATGAAATTAATTAATTAACAAAGAAAAGGAATTGTTTTTTGGTATTTTTTGGTATTAATGAAAAAGAATTAATTAAGATAAATGCTAAACCTAATTCTAGTTGTTTTTTATTTTTTAAGAAAAGATTAAGTTTTAACCTAAAATTAAACCTAATTATTTACATGCAATTTAATTACAAAAATAAATATTTAATATTTTAATTATTATGAAAGAAAAATAAAAAAGAACAAAAATTATCATAAACCCTAATTCTACCAATTTTTGGTTTTTTATTATGAAAACATTACTATTAATCCTAATCTAATAACTAAATTTAATTATATGCAATTTATTTACAAAATATTAACTAAATAAATATTTATTATTTTTTCACCTTTTCTGATTTTTTATGTTTTTGTGTTTTTTATTGAGAAATTAAATTAAAAGAATTAATTGAAAAGAATAATAAACAAAATAGAAAGAATAAAAATAAAAAAAGGTTTAAAGATAGCAAACCTAGGGGGTCTGCCCCTTAACATGGAGGTTTTCTCTTAGAAATCTGGCCCATTTAAATTGGCCTCTTTGACTTTCGTGGCTAGCCTGTAGCTCCCTTGACTAATGCCTATGGTGTCCATCAAGTCTGGTCCCTTGGATTAGCATTGTTGGCCAAATGGCGCGTTAGATGGAAGCGTGTATGGTAGTCCAACACATTGAATCTGCACATGAACATTACATGAAGAAAAATATGAAAGGGAGTGAGGACCTGGGACTCGAACCCAGGTCCTGAACGTTACCAGCGATGCACTCTACCAACTGCTCCACTCAACGCGTTTGTACATTACATAACAAACAAATAATATAAGCGCACATAATAATTAATGGATTTCTGGCGCGAATTTTTGAACGAGCCAATCAACACTTGCCACTGCATCGTCTTCCTCATTGATTTGTTTTCCTGAAAAAATAACAAACATTTAACGGGGGTTTTGAACCCCCTCAAAACATGCCTATTCTGATAATAGCGATTAGGCCATGTGACCTCAGAAATTTGGCGCGATGGTCTCTTCCAATTCGTCCCAACCTGCTGATTTCGTTTATGGCATTGACATGTCTCAATTTTACAGGAATGGAAAACGCCTAAATTAAAAACCTGGAAACCCTAGATATCTCTAATGGTGGATCTTCATATGGGGCACGAAAACAAAATCAAACCACACGGTTAGCATCAGAATTGCATAAGGAATATAAATCACATGTTAAAAATTGCAAAAAGCGTATGAATTGAGATGCACGAGTATGAAAATTTTTCGGTACAAATGAGATTGTTCTCACGTTTCTGGGCACGAAAGCTTGTGGTTTTTGATGCAAAATCCTTCTATGAAGCCTCAGCAAGCTAATGAGATAGAAATCTCGCCTTGAATCGTCCTAGAACTAGGTTTTCAGTTTTGAGTTTTTGGCAAAAATTTTCAAGTTCAATGCTTAGTCTGTAGCGCAGCTTCTTGGTTAATGGCATTAGGTTTTGCTTCTTTGTATATGTATGAGTGAATTAGGTCAAAGAAAACAATCAAAATCCTTGGCATTCATGGTTTGGAAGATTTGATTTTTTAAGATCTTTTTTTCAATATTTTCCATGCTATTTTGCACCAATCATGATCAATTCTCTTCAATTCTTTCCATATTTGATTATGCACGAATTTTTGAACCTATTACATGTACAAAAAGATTTGATAAATTAGGTTTAGTATTTTCCATGTATTTAATTAATTTAAATGAATTATTATTAATAAAAATTCAAATAAATAAATAAAAAATGAAGAAAAACTTCTCTTTGGGCCAAGTGGTCGTGCACATGCCTTGGATAATGAATTGTGGAAGAAAAATAGGCCCATTAGCAATTTTAGGTCATTTGAATCAATGTTGACTTTTCAAAATATCCAAAAATTTCCCAACTTCCACAAGGCATAACTTGCTCAATTTTTAAGCTTTGCTCATGTTCTTGGACATTTTGGAAAGGTCTTTGAGTCCTCTAACCAATGCCTTTGGTCCCATGTCATTTTGATTTACCAATATAAAGTTATGGCCTTTGACTTAAAGTCCCTTTTTGTTGACTTTTGAAAATGACCTATAATGTTGAAATTGATAACTTTTTGTGAGAGCATTTCTTGGACTTGAAGTATGAATATGAGTTGTAGGAAATGTCTTTATCTTCAAAATGAGCTTTGGATGGAATTTTTCTGATAATCCATGTGAAAGTTATGCCCTGGTCAATTTACAGTTGACTTTTTCAACTGTCCAAATAAGGAAACTTTTGCATCTTGATGATATTTGAGCCTAGCTTTGAGAATCATGATCAAGCATTGATCAAATGATGTTTGTGGCTTCAAAATGAGATGTTGACCAAAAATTTGAACTTTTGACTGTCAAATGATCATTTTGCCCCTACAGTTGACTGTAGTGCAATTAGGGTTTTTGACTGTGCAATTTTGTGCTGAAAGTCTTGAAACTTGATATGAGGATGCTTGACCATATTTATAGGCATGTGGGACTTGATTGGACCTTTGGAAACTTCATTTTCTTGATCAGAACCAAAACCCTAATTTTGACTGTTTAGGAGACCCTTGAACTGTGCAACCCTTGGGGGATTTTGAAGCTTGACTTGGCAATTTCTTGAAGAATATGGGAGGGCAAATTTTGGGGTACAACAGTGACCTTGATAGTTCCATTGTCTAACAACAATTGAACACCCTTCTTCACGATTAAACATCCTCGGGGGTCTCGACAGCAAACTTGGCAAGATCCATATTGGTGTTCCACCTGACCAGCCGTATGGCAAAAGGTAGCATGCAACTGTATGAGGTCCTCATTCATATACTCTACATAAAAAATTATGAATTCTCCAGGACATCCAGAAACCATATTCACTTCCTCTTCATACTCTGCCCTAGGCCTGATTATATGGATTAGGCCTTTATCCATCATCTCCTGTAAACCAGCCTTTATCTTATCGCAATCTTGTATGTCTGTACTGCAAATAGCACAACCGGCATGGTCATGCGTATAGTAGCTAAATTCATAGAGGCCTGCATGCATTTTTACCAAATATCCTCTAACCAGATTAATATCAAAAATATGGAAGTCTCCTTGACAACCGGTCACCATATTCACAACATTTACTCCCCCATGCTTGGGTAGAGGATTGTCTTTCACATTAGGTCCCATGTCCTTGAAAGATAGAACACCAGACTTTACCAACTTCTGCACCTCAGTCTTCAAAGGATAACAATTCTCAACATTATGCCCTGGTGCTCCCTGATGAAAAGCACATGTTTGGTATGCCTTGTAATACCAAGGCAATGGTGATGGTACGACGGGGGGTGGTCGGGTATGAACCAACTTCTTCTGAATCAATGGTGGTAGTAACTCTGTATAGCTCATAGGAATAGGGTCATAACTCTCCCTTATTTGATTATACCCTTGATTCCCCTGCTGGGATGGTCTTTGATAAGCAACGGTAGTTGGAGCAGCATTCATAACGGGAGTAACTGAGGCGACTTGCTGATGACACTGATAATTCCTTCTAGGAGTGTTTACCCTCCTCTCTTGTATAACAACATTTGCATCCCCTTCATTCTTATCGGTAAACCCATAAGATGGCTTCTTTGCACCTCCAGATCCTTCATTCTTTGTTAAACGAACCTCTCTTACAGCCTCTTCTAAGCGAATACCCATCCCTACCATTTCAGTAAAGTCACTTGGCGCACTTGCTACCATCCTCTCGTAGTAGAAATCACCCAACGCCTTCATGAAAATCTCAGTCATCTCCTTCTCTTCCATGGGAGGAATCACCTGGGCGGCTAGCTCACACCATCTCTGTGCATATTCTTTGAACGATTCCCTATCTTTCTACAAAGAAGCCTTTTACTGGTAAGAAGTAAGCCAGTGCAGTCTATAGCCCGATGGGCCAAAGCAGATCTGAACACCGTCAAACGGTAAATGCTGTAGTGATACCAAGACCCACAGTTGCTCCACAATGCAACAATCAACAAAGGGTGGAAAGACCACAATGGCAGTTTACCCGCATCAACATGACTTTAGCTGAAGTTCTACCTCATTTATTAAAATCCAACTTGGCAACCTTGAGAGAGGCTCCCAAGAATCCAAACACTACATCTCCCATATACAATCCCAACGCGCGGTGCACCTACCATTCTGAGAGTCCTGGCCACGATACAAATGATTGCTGGGCTCTAAGAAACAAAGTACAAGACTTTCTTGAAGCCAAGGAGATAGAGTTCGGCGCTCCAGAAAAGCTGAATGTTATAACTGCTCCCATGCCCAAACACGGTCGTGGAGTTAATGCTGTTGACACTGATTTGTTTATGACCTCTGTTGAAGATATTTCTACTCCCCTTATGACTGAAAGAAGAATTTGCTATTGGCCGATTTATTTCCGGGTTATGGTTAAGTTTTCCACATGTGTTCAATTGTACCTTCTAGTTGTCGTTTGTTGAAGTCATGTGTTCAGCGCCTGATGGATAATAAAGAAATTTTGTTCAATAAGACTATGATTCTTGTTGTTCCAAATGAAGATGTTGCCATTATAACCATTTCCGCAAATCCTTCCAAGGTTTCCTCGAGAAGACCTGTTAGGATTACACCAGTTCAAAGAATTGCTCCGCTGATAATCACTGTTCTTGGTCCCATCCCATACATCTCATACAAGGCTATCCCATGGCATTATGTTGCTGATGTGTATTATCATGGCATTAAGCAAGATCTGAAGAATGAAGAAGCTGATACTGATGTTAGTAACATTGTCAGGACTAGTAAGTTACCCGAAGTGGGAGGGTTTTCTCTCCTGAGATTGCTCCGAAGATCATCAAGCCTACTGCTATTCGAACTGCTTCTCCAACCCGCACTCCTGACATTTCTCTTGTGCCTACTCCAGTTATTACCCCTGCTGCTGAGCCATCTGGGACTCGGGGCAAGGAAATTATAGGTGAGCCTGCCCGGATGGAGGCACCTAAGAAAATCGTTGTGGAAGCCTCGAAACAAGAAATAGAGGAAATAATAAAAATCATTAAGAAGAGCGACTACAATATGGTCGAGCAGTTGGGGCATACCCCATCAAAGATATCCATGTTGTCTCTGCTATTGTGTTCTGAAGCCCATGTGAAAGCTTTGATTGCATTCCTCAAAACTGCGCATATGCCGCAAGAAATTTCAGCAGATCAGTTCAAAGATTGTGTGGCCAGCCTGACTGTTGACAATGGGCTAGGTTTTTCATATGCAGATATGACACCGAAAGGAAGGAAGCATAATGATGCTCTGCATGTCTCAATTGAGTGCAGGGGCACCACTATGGCTCATGGGCTGGTAGATATCGGGTCTTCACTGAATGTTCTACCGAAGAAGGCGTTGGACCGCTTGGATTGTGAAGGTTTGACTATAAAGCCTAGCAACATTGTAGTAAGGGCTTTTGATGGATCAAAGAGAATGGTACACGGGGAGGTGGACATCTCTGTCAAAGTGGGTTCTCAGACGTTTGGGTCCACCTTCTACGTGATGGATATCAGGCCGTCGTATTCTTGCTTGTTGGGTCGTCCTTGGATCCATGAGGCTGGGGAAGTTACTTCCACACTCCATCAAATGCTGAAATATCCAGTGAAGGGGAATATTGTCACAGTGCAAGGTGAAGAAGAATACATGGTGAGTCACCTCAATTCCTTCCGCTACGTAGAGATGGACGGGGGATTTATAGAAACTCCTTGTCAGAATTTCGAAGAGGTCCCTCAGTTCTAAGCATCAACTGAAGTTACTACAAAAAAACCTCTGTTGAAGATGGCTTCCCTCAAGGACGCTAGGGCTGTTGTGATCGGTGGATCTGGAACTGACTGTTTAACGCTGGTTCGCGAAATGTCGCGGAAGCAAGAGTCGCCACCATCTTTTATTTTCTCCAAATGGAAAGGACAAAAGCACAGAAAAATTCCTTAAAGAGATTGCTCTCGGTTCGGGAGGTAGATTATAGAAAGGGAAGGTGTTAGCACCCTTTTTATCCATGGTTATCCATGGGCTCTTAGATACTTGCTCATTTGTGTTTTCAAAATGGTTTGTTTGCTTTTCAACTGTGGGTTTTAAAAAGGTTTCTTTGAAAATTCCAGTTCGACTCTTGTATCAGTCCTCAAGAGTGTTTGAAAAATTGCTTTCGAAAGCTTTTTGAAAAGGTGTCGGTGTGAAAAGTATTTTTTGAATTGTTTTTGAAATTGGAGCAAGTATTTAGAGTCGTCTACCTACCCTAAGGAATTCGTCTGTGTAAATATCCTTTAAAGTAGTGCCATCCCACTATTGAGAGGTAGGTAGCACCACCATTGGAGGTGTTCGGGTCAATTCGAAGGTTCGGGACATGGTGATCACCAGAGCAATAGGAAGACACCTTAGAAGCTACCCTCATGCCAGGTTCCCGGATCATGAGGACTTACTAAGACATCCTCTACTCGACGATCACCTTCCGAGGCAAGGCAACAGTGAGGCGTACCCTAGGGGTGGTGTGTGATTTGTGTGTCATGTTCAGTTATTTTGTCTTGTTCATGTCATGGGTGATCTACGCTTTTGTTTTTATTCAATCATTCATTCTTGCATGCCATTATTAATAGTTAAAAAGTTGCGAGAATTATAAAGTTCCTAAACTATTACAAAGGCGCGGGTCCACATCGCCAAATTAAATCCAGGACCCGATTTGACATAAAATAAAGAAATAAAGTGCGAGGAATATAAAATGTCCGAGTTACACAGCTTTGGGAGAATTACATTAATATTTAAAAGAAGGAATAAAAATGCGAAGAGAATTAAATCGAAAGCGAGGGCGTTGGACCCTTTTTAATGAAATTAAATTATTATGAACAAATTAATTAAAATAAAATAAAAAGAAATTATTTTTGAGGTTTTTGCATTTATGAATTTTTAATAAGAGAATTAAATGAAATTAAAACCTAATTCTAACTATCTTTTAATTTATTAAGAAAATATGAAAATTAAACCTAAAATTAAACCTAATTAATTAATGCAATTTGATTTATAAAAATAAATAATTAATTATTAGTGATGAGAAAATAAAAGAAAAAGTAATTAAAGTAATTAAAACCTAATTCTACAAGTTTTTAATTTATTAAGAAAAGATATTAAAATTAACCCTAGAATTGAAAACTAAATTAAATGATATTATTTATTTACAAAAAATACTAAATCAAATATATTTTTTTTTTTGTCTTTTCTGATTTTTTACTATTTGTTATATTTTATAATAATAAATTAATTGAAGGAATTATATTAAAACTAATTAAAATAAATAAACTAGAAAAATATGAAAAAAAGAATGAAAGGCAAACCATAGGGGGTTCTGTCCCCAAATTGGAGGTATATTCCTAGCAATTCTGGCCCAATAGCCTTTGGCCTGGTTGACCTTCCAGGGTAGCATGGGTATGCGTTGACTGCAGCACATCATAGACTCTGAATCCTAGCCATAGGATGGATGCAGTGGGACGTGTGGCACGTTTGATTGATGAGCGTATGGTGATCATTAGGAGAGAGCGTTGCATGCAAGTACGTTTAGAAAAATAATATGAAGAGGGGGGGGGGACCTGGGATTCGAACCCAGGTCCCAGAGATTACCAATCCACGTGTTTGCCAGCTGATCCAACTACGCGCTTTGGTTATATTATAGGAAACAAATAACATAAGGCAAATCAGGAGTTAATGGACAATTTCAGCGCGAAATTCAAATGATCCAATCATTGGCCTACACTTCATCGTCTTCTCCATGGCTTTTGTACCTGAAACAAAAATTACATTTAAATAGCGGGGGTTTTAAACCCCCACTACATGGCATATAGAAAAATAGCGATTAGCCCGTCTTTGATCAGAAATTGGGCGCGACCCCATCATTGAGTTCGTTGGAAGCTCTTGGTTCTAATGGTACCAGTCTCGTGCCTCAATTTTTCTTTGAATGTAAAGCCCCAAATTTGAATCCCTGCAACCCTAAAACACTCCAATGGTGGATTCGCGTATGGATGAGGAAAACTCAATTAAAGTATACATGTAGCTTTAGAATCAACCAATTAGTGTAAATCAGTAAAGAAAACACATGAAAAATGTATGTAATTCATGATACGATTATGAATATTTTTCTGAAAAGTGGGACATGCTTCTACCGTTTCTTGGTGCTAGAGCTTATGATTTTGATTCAGGAAGTTCCCTTGATATCTCAGGAAGGTGATAGAATGGTTTTCTTGCCTTGAAAAGCCTTGCAATCGTGATTTCAGTTCTTGAGTTTTTCACAAAAAATGCAAAAGTGTTTTTTGAATTCTGGCGCAGCTTCGAGGTTATGAACACTAGGGTTTGCATGAGTATATATGTGTGAACGATTAGGGTTGAGTTTTTGGTCCAAAGAATCAAAGCATTGATGTAAAGAATATTGGATTTTCATGCATATAATTTTCAATCTTTTTCATGCATATTTGATTCAAATCATGTCCAATTAACTTGATTCTTTCCCTATCTGATTATGCACGAAATCTTGAGACTATTTTATGCATAAAAAGATTTGATTGCATTGGTTTGGTATTTTTCATATATTTTAATTAATTAAATGAATTATTAGTAATTAAAAATTCAAATAAATAAATAAAAATGATGAAAAACTTCCCTTTGGGACAAATGGTCGTGCACATGCTTTGGATGATGAATCTTGGAAGAAAAAGAGGCCCATTAGCAATTTTAAGACATTTGAAGCAAAGTTGACTTTTCAAAATATCCAAAAACTTCCCAACTTCCACAAGGCATATATTGCTCAATTTTTAAGCTTTGCTCATGTTATTGGACATTTTGGAAAGGTCTTGAAGTCCTCTAACCAATGCCTTTGGTCCCATGTCATTTTGATTTACCAATCTCAAGTTATGGTCTTTGACTTAAAGTCCCTTTTTGTTGACTTTTGAAAATGACCTATAATGTTGAAATTGATAACTTTTTGTGAGAGCATTTCTTGGACTTGAAGTGTGAAGAGGAGTTGTAGGAAATGTCATTCTCTTAAAAATGAGCTTTGGATGGAATTTTTCTGATAATCCATGTGGAAGTTATGCCTTGGTCAAGTTACAGTTGACTTTTTCAACTGTCAAAATATGGAAACTTTTGCATCTTGAGACTTTTTGAGCCAAACTTTGAGAATCATGATCAAGCATTGATCAAATGATGTTTGTGGCTTCAAAATGAGATGTTGACCAAAAATTTGAACTTTTGACTGTAAAATGACCATTTTACCCCTGCAGTTGACTGTAGTGCAATTAGGGTTTTTTGACTGTGTAATTTTGTGCTGTAAGCCTTGAAACTTGGTATGAGGATGCTTGACCATGTTTTTAGGCATATGGGACTTGGTTGGACACTTGGAAACTTCCTTTTCTTTGTCAGAACCAAAACCCTAATTTTTGACTGTTAGGAGGCCCTTGAACTGTGCAACCCTTGGGGAGATTTTGAAGCTTTGACTTGGAAAATTTTGAAGAATATGGGAGGGCAAATTTTGGGGTACAACAGTTGCCCCTGTTCAATCTTCTTAGACCTAAGGATGCAGATTGGCTGACGTGCCTTTCGTAATCCGAAGGTAGAAGATGATTGAACACTAGAGTGCCCAGAAATTTGCGCTCACATAGTAGCGTGATGGTGGGAATGGGCTTATAGATGCCATTTGGAGATTGATGGATAGGTGGATAGGCTTATAGATGCCATCTGGATATCGACCATGTAAGAGATTCCTTAGCGAGAGCTTGCGTGCCTGAAAAAGAAAAAATGATTACTTGGCCTGTTACAGGAGCTGGTCTTCAAATTCTTTGCGTAGATGTGTCCTGACTGGTTACAGGAGTTGGATCTGGATCTTCAAAAGATGATGAATGAACCAGGGATGGTTACTACCTCAACAGGAACGGTGAGAGAACCTTGGGTGATTACTGCGTCAACAGGAACGCTGAGAGAATCTGGGGACGATTACTACCTCCGCAGTAACGGGGAGAGAACCATAGGCGACTTCAACCTCAACAGTAATCATTGAGAGAATCTTGGACGACTTCAACCTCAACAGTAACGCTAAGAGAATCTGGGGATGATTACTACCTCCGCAGTAACGGGGAGAGAACCATAGGCGACTTCAACCTCAACAGTAATCATTGAGAGAATCTTGGACGACTTCAACCTCAACAGTAACGCTGAGAGAATCTTGGATATCTTCTACTGAGTCTTTATCAGGAAAATCTGTTAGGGGTCGATTTAACTGGACTAGAGAAGGCCTTTGACTGGATAAGAAACAGAAAAATCTTAGGGTCGATTTAACTGAACCGGTCTAGGTCTTGAAATCTTCAACTGGATAAGAAACAAGGAGATCTTAGGGTCGATCTGGCTGAACCAGAGAAGGCCTTTGACTGGATAAGAAACAGAAAAATCTTAGGGTCGATTTAACTGAACCGGTCTAGGTCTTGAAATGTCTTCAACTGTATAAGAAACAGGGAGATCTTAGGGTCGATCTGACTGAACCAGAGAAGGCCTTTGACTGGATAAGAAACAGAAAAGTCTTAGGGTTGACTTAACTGAACCGGTCAAGGTCTTGAATATAGCTGGGAACTTAACTGAATTCTTCCTGAAAGGTAAAGGTCAGTTATATGCAAGGCACGATATGAATCAAGCGATGATGTTCTCAACATAAATGAGATTCGTGAGATATGATGCGTATATGCATGCTATAATGTATGAAAATGCGATGTTTATGAATGTGTCTTTTCGTCTAGGAAAGTAAATCCTTTGACGGGTGCCGGGAAGTCACATCCTGGGCTGATGTTGAAGACTAGATTTTTGCCTCCGCTGGGGATGATAGTTGCAAGAATACCGGTAGGAGAAGGTGACTCCGTTGGGGAATAAACTTAGCGAATAGAATACTCTGCGGGGAGAAAAGATACTCTAGAGATCTTGCTGGGAAGCAATACTCTGTGGGGAGAGAAGTATTTTGATGGAATGCTGATGGTAATTTTGCTGGGGATACCCTTGTTGTGTTGGAAGTGTTAATAGACTTTGCTGGGGATAAGAAGACTTCGTCGAGGACGCTCTTTCCGTGGCTTTTGGCTGAGGATAACCCAGTTATATCCTGGTAGAGAAATAACTCTTTGAATAAAGCCGGGAGATGCGTTCATGCTCTGCGAGGGATAAGCTTCCAGAATCTACTGGAGATAAGCTTACTGCTTAGGGAGATGAATTCCAACTTTCCTGGGGAACTAGATTGGACTCTCCTGGGGAAATCTTGAACTGTAATTTTTGTAAGTTGAAAGAGGGAACCTATGTAGGGTTGCCTGACGACGAGCTCGTGTAAAACTGCATCTTGGAGGAAGGAAACCTGTGTAGGGTTTACTGATGACGAGTCCGTGTAAAACTACGTCTGGAGCTTGAGAAGGGAACCTGTGTGGGGTTACTTTGACGATGAGCCCGTGTAAAACTGCATCTCGGAAGAGGTAAAACCTGGGTAGGGTTTCTGATGACGAGTCCGTGTAAAACTGCATCTTCGGGGAGAGAGAACCTGTGTAGGGTTTCTTCGGGATAAGTTCGTGTAAAACTTTTGGCGGAACCGGGGTAAGGTTACTGCAGGGTAAGTTCGTGTAAAACTTCTTGGTGAACCGGGGTAAGGTCATCTTGAGATAAGTCCGTGTAAGACTTCAGGAGGAACCGGGGTAAGGTTACTGCAGGGTAAGTTCGTGTGAAACTTCTAGATGAACCGGGGTAAGGTTATCTTTGAGGTAAATCCGTGTAAGATTTCTGGAGGAACCGGGGTAAGGTTACTGCAGGATAAGTTCGTGTAAAACTTGAGATAAATCCGTGTAAGACTTCTGGAGGAACCGGGGTAAGGTTACTGCAGGATAAGTTCGTGTAAAACTTGAGATAAATCCGTGTAAGACTTCTGGAGGAACCGGGGTAAGGTTACTGCAGGATAAGTTCGTGTAAAACTTGAGATAAATCCGTGTAAGACTTCAGGGGGAACCGGTGTAGGGTCATTTTGATGATAAGTCCGTGTAAGACTTTGTTTGAAAGTTGAGTAGGAACCGGTGTAGGGTTACTTTGATGATAAGTCCGTGTAAGACTTTTTCTGAAAGAAAAGGAACCGGTGTAGGGTTGCCTGTGGATGAGTCCGTGTAAGACTTTGTCTGAAAGTTGAGAAAGAACCGGTGTAGGGTTGCCTGATGGTGATTAAGTGGATGATTGTCCGGTTTGATTTCAGATGTTAACCCACGATCTGGAATTTGTAAAGGTAGATGGTAATCGTCTTTGCATTAACCTTTCCTTGGTATTTTGGTAGACAGAGCCACTGGATCGCCTGGACGACTCATTATTGCCCCTGTTTCTGAGGTGAGGGAAAAGATACCTTGTGGAGGTAGTTGACAAATCTTCTGGTAGACAGGTGATTATATGCTGGGACATAGTCGTACGCTGTGATCCCTAATTTTTGCCTGGACCGCCCTTTCGGGTTTTCAGTCCACCGGGATACCCTTTTTTGCCCAAGCCGCCTTTTCAGGTTTTCGACTTGCCGGGTGTACATATTTTTTTCATTTCATCCCTTCATTTTGCCCGAACCATTTTGGTTCGCCGGGAAGCCCTTATTTTTGCCTAGGTATGTCAACCTAGCGGGTCCTTGATTTTGCGTAGTATTTTTTTTACTATGTCCACGTTCAGGGAGTGTAGGGAGTTGCCCCCGTTGGAAGTATTTTGCCATGCCCCAGATAATGGACAATGCTCATGCCGTGCCCCTTGATTGGAAGTGTTATTTCCATTTGAGGTGACTCTTTTGTTGAGAAGACCTTTGTTCATTAGATATTCGTCGTGCGAATTTCTTTGCTGTTCAAACAAATGGTCATATGCAAACAATATTATTCTAAGAATGCAAAGCTTATGTTTGTCTTGAAGTTTTTGAAAAATGCATTTTTCAGTAGAACCAGCAAATTTTGTAAAATGTGATGTCAACTCAATATTTTATAGCAAGCCTTAAGGAGTCAGGATACCTTTCGTAACAGTATGCTTTCGAATTAACCCATGCTTCAACTAGGACTTTTAAGGGTTGTAGCGTGGCCTGGTTCACGGTTTAAGAAACAAAGGATAAAAGCTCAAATTTTATTTGTACCCACCTGTTCTTCATGATGTTCTTCAAACCTAAACTCAGTTGATCGTGCGTTAGACCTTGTTTGAGTCTTTGTCCTGATATACCAGTGATGGTTCGGATTTTGACAATTTATTTTGAATAGGCAGTCGTTTCTTTTTGTTGAGGGTTTGTAGGACCCCTTTCTTCTTTGATTTTGTTATCCCTATTTTTTGCCTGAACTGTTTCCTTTTGTGGAATTACAGTCAGCGGGATGCCCCAGTTTTGTAAGTCTCCTTCATAGGTTTTGACTTATTGGGTTTTTATTTTGAAAGATAATGACTGCCTTTCTTTATTGATTATTCGGAACCATCACTGTCTTCCTTTTTTTTTGTAAGGACCTCTTTGGTGCCATTCGTTATGCACTTGGATCAACTGAGAGAACTACCCTGCCCCAGGTTATGATTAAGGGTTTTAAATTTCGAAAAGAAAAACTCCTACTTCTTTGGCTCAGAGGGGTTGACGAGGGATTATCTTCCTTATAACTCCAGTGTTTAGGAATTGAAACAATGCCTGTACCTCATCAGCGGGATCTATTCAAAAGCATACTGTAAAGATCGTGGTATCGTTTTCGTCATCCTCCCTCAAGAGCCTTAGCATTATTAACCAAGAGTTGATCATCACGAAAATATGAAAACAGTTTTAAGTATAATAAACATAATTAATTCAAGACAGACATGTGTAATGCATTCATGAAATAAAAGAGTTTATCATGACAATTGTTTATTTGATCAAGAAAAGAAAAATACAACTTGAATTCAAATGAACAAAAATCTCTCAATCCTAGCCATGTTTTGGCAAAGGAGCAGTGGTCACAATGGGAGTCTCAGCAGGCTCGAACTCGATCTCCTTAGCGTCGATCATATTCTGGATTTTATACTTCAGCGCCCAACAGTCCTCAGTATCGTGCCCCGGGCTATCAGAATGATAAGCACACTTCGCCTCTGGATTGTAGTTTGGAGAGGAGGTCTTGGGATTTGCAGGAGGGTTGATCACCGCAATCAGGTTTATTTTCAACATGTGCTGCAATGCTTGTGACCATGACATGTTGATGTTGGTGAATTGTCTTTTAGGCTCATCCGGCCTTCGCTGATTTCCCTTTTGTGATTGTCGGCGTGGTGCAGAACCAGAGATCATGACTGCCCCTGCATGTTGGTCATGACGACTCTTTTGACTGTATGCAGCATTAGATTCCTTCTTTCCCGTGTAAGGCTTTTTGTGAGTATCAGAAGGTGTGGTCTCTTGAATCTTCCCGGCCTTGATACCAGCTTCAATTCTTTCCCCAGTCAGAATGAGGTCGGTAAACCCTGCAGATGAGTTACCAATGAGATGATTGAAGAACGGCCCGGACAGGGTCCCTAAGAACATATCAACGAGTTCCCGGTCAGTCAAAGGTGGTTGTACCCTCCCAGCAAGGTCTCTCCATCTCTGCGCATATTCTTTGAAACCTTCTCCCGATCCTAACGACATACCCTGGAGTTGAGTACGTGTAGGAGCGAGGTCGGCATTATACTGATACTGCTTGTAAAAAGCAGTAGCCAACTCCTCCCAGTTACGAACCTTGGTTCCATCCAGCTGATAGAACCATTCGAGATGAGTCCCTGAAAGACTCTCCTGGAAGAAGTGGATCCACAAGTTCTTGTCTACTGTATACGGTTGAATCTTCCGCACATAAGATCTAAGATGCAGCCTGGGACAGGATGCCCCATCATACTTGACAAAAGAAGGAGCCTTGAATTTGTGTGGGATCACCACACCGGAAGATAGACCCAGGTCTCCGAAATCCAACCCAGGCACTTGTTGAATTTCCATGGCATTCAGACGATCCTCTAGTTGTTTGTACCGGTCCTCAGCTGGAGGGTACTGCTCATCATTGAACTCCGTCTCATTGTCGGAGACCACTGGACTAGGCACCTCTCTCTCATGGTGACTGCCTTCCCCCACAGATGGAGTGGTCCTCTCAGCTTCATTCTGTAGTGTGTTCCCAGATCCGCGTCTAGGGTTGAACAAAACAGTCCTCTTGTTCTTCTTCTTCTTCTGAATCAGAGTCTTCAATTCCTTTTGACCCTGGGATAGACTCATAATCAACTCCTGGAACTGGGCATTCTGGGCCTGGAGGGCCTTGATAGTTTATCCCTCGGATGATTCAGGATTCATGATGGCTGCTGAAATAAACAACGAAGAAGGTAAGTGACCTGCAACAAGTGTACCTGTAATGCAATGATATGTATGATATGCATGCAATGTTTTCAAGGACCTCGCGGGGTAAACAAGAAATTTGTTAAAATTTGAAACCGGTAGCTTGATTGAAGGCACTGCATATTGTTGAGAGTCCTTCTTCAAGGGTCAAAGGCTCACCATATCCAGTGGGTCATAGCCCCTGACAACCTTGTCTAGAGGAAAATAAATCCTCTTTGCCCCTTGCTGGGATAGTTGATTCACCATGACCTGCATCACAAGCCCTTGAGATCCTTGAAATGGGTTAGGATGTATGCAATGGCATGATGTTATGGTATGCATGGGGTAATGTGAGTAACCCTATTATGAGTCTGAATTAAGGACATAAACAAAACCTGCGAGAAACTCGAGTGTCAGATAACAAGCATGCAAATAGTCAAGTTGGAAGGCACACAAGTCACACAAGAGAAGCCCTTAGAGTTTAGGCCAGCATGGGGTCTAGGTATTACCCTCTTGAAGTTGGTGGGCTCAAACCTGTCCTATCAAAGTAACCGGGTTCTAAGGGTCCCAATATCATTGGATTGCTTTCATTGTTCATCGTTTCGATTTAGCCACTGAATTGGCAACCGAAATATTCCAGGAAAGCAACCCTCAATTGAGTGTAGTATCGAGTATCAACCAACCTCAGACTGCACCAAAGTCAGTTATCCCACTACCCTAAAGAGGCCAAGATAGTTCAATTAAGGTTCCTAAGGTCTGTTGATGCTTCACGACACCACGCGGAGGCCCCGTACTCTCCTTGACTGAACTCAAGGGTTACCGGTACACACCAAAGTGCCACATCAACGTAGCAGACTGTTTCAACCATGTCGGTATACCCCGCACAGTTCCCTCACAGCCTTGTTGCTACTTTCTAAGAAGGTATCCCCAGATCCGGGTTAGGATCTATAGAACTCCCAAGACAGTCCCACAATTTAAAGCAAACAAAGAAGGCAATTGAAAACACAGTTATGAACTAACCCTAAGGTACACCTCACTTTATAAAGTATCCCCAGCAGAGTCACCAGTTCTGTGATCGGTGGATCTGGAATTGACTGTTTAACGCTGGTTCACGAAATGTCGCGGAAGCAAGAGTCGCCACCGTCTTTTATTTTCTCCAAATGGAAAGGACAAAAGCACAGAAAAATTCCTTAAAGAGATTGCTCTCGGTTCGGGAGGTAGATTATAGAAAGGGAAGGTGTTAGCACCCTTTCTATCCATGGTAATCCATGGGCTCTTAGATACTTGCTCATTTGTGTTTTCAAAATGGTTTGTTTGCTTTTCAACTGTGGGTTTTAAAAAGGTTTCTTTGAAAATTCCAGTTCGACTCTTGTATCAGTCCTCAAGAGTGTTTGAAAAATTGCTTTCGAAAGCTTTTTGAAAAGGTGTCGGTGTGAAAAGTATTTTTTGAATTGTTTTTGAAATTGGAGCAAGTATTTAGAGTCGTCTACCTACTCTAAGGAATTCGTCTGTGTAAATATCCTTTAAAGTAGTGCCATCCCACCATTGAGAGGTAGGTAGCACCACCATTGGAGGTGTTCGGGTCAATTCGAAGGTTCGGGACATGGTGATCACCAGAGCAATAGGAAGACACCTTAGAAGCTACCCTCATGCCAGGTTCCCGGATCATGAGGACTTACTAAGACATCCTCTACTCGACGATCACCTTTCGAGGCAAGGCAACAGTGAGGCGTACCCTAGGGGTGGTGTGTGATTTGTGTGTCATGTTCAGTTATTTTGTCTTGTTCATGTCATGGGTGATCTACGCTTTTGTTTTTATTCAATCATTCATTCTTGCATGCCATTATTAATAGTTAAAAAGTTGCGAGAATTATAAAGTTCCTAAACTATTACAAAGGCGCGGGTCCACATCGCCAAATTAAATCCAGGACCCGATTTGACATAAAATAAAGAAATAAAGTGCGAGGAATATAAAATGTCCGAGTTACACAGCTTTGGGAGAATTACATTAATATTTAAAAGAAGGAATAAAAATGCGAAGAGAATTAAATCGAAAGCGAGGGCGTTGGACCCTTTTTAATGAAATTAAATTATTATGAACAAATTAATTAAAATAAAATAAAAAGAAATTATTTTTGAGGTTTTTGCATTTATGAATTTTTAATAAGAGAATTAAATGAAATTAAAACCTAATTCTAACTATCTTTTAATTTATTAAGAAAATATGAAAATTAAACCTAAAATTAGACCTAATTAATTAATGCAATTTGATTTATAAAAATAAATAATTAATTATTAGTGATGAGAAAATAAAAGAAAAAGTAATTAAAGTAATTAAAACCTAATTCTACAAGTTTTTAATTTATTAAGAAAAGATATTAAAATTAACCCTAGAATTGAAAACTAAATTAAATGATATTATTTATTTACAAAAAATACTAAATCAAATATATTTATTTTTTTGTCTTTTCTGATTTTTTACTATTTGTTATATTTTATAATAATAAATTAATTGAAGGAATTATATTAAAACTAATTAAAATAAATAAACTAGAAAAATATGAAAAAAAGAATGAAAGGCAAACCATGGGGGATTCTGTCCCCAAATTGGAGGTATATTCCTAGCAATTCTGGCCCAATAGCCTTTGGCCTGGTTGACCTTCCAGGGTAGCATGGGTATGCGTTGACTGCAGCACATCATAGACTCTGAATCCTAGCCATAGGATGGATGCAGTGGGACGTGTGGCACGTTTGATTGATGAGCGTATGGTGATCATTAGGAGAGAGCGCTGCATGCAAGTACGTTTAGAAAAATAATATGAAGAGGGGGGGGACCTGGGATTCGAACCCAGGTCCCAGAGATTACCAATCCACGTGCTTGCCAGCTGATCCAACTACGCGCTTTGGTTATATTATAGGAAACAAATAACATAAGGCAAATCAGGAGTTAATGGACAATTTCAGCGAGAAATTCAAATGATCCAATCATTGGCCTACACTTCATCGTCTTCTCCATGGCTTTTGTACCTGAAACAAAAATTACATTTAAATAACGGGGGTTTTAAACCCCCACTACATGGCATATAGAAAAATAGCGATTAGCCCGTCTTTGATCAGAAATTGGGCGCGACCCCATCATTGAGTTCGTTGGAAGCTCTTGGTTCTAATGGTACCAGTCTCGTGCCTCAATTTTTCTTTGAATGTAAAGCCCCAAATTTGAATCCCTGCAACCCTAAAACACTCCAATGGTGGATTCGCGTATGGATGAGGAAAACTCAATTAAAGTATACAGTTAGCTTTAGAATCAACCAATTAGTGTAAATCAGTAAAGAAAACACATGAAAAATGTATGTAATTCATGATACGATTATGAATATTTTTCTGAAAAGTGGGACATGCTTCTACCGTTTCTTGGTGCTAGAGCTTATGATTTTGATTCAGGAAGTTCCCTTGATATCTCAGGAAGGTGATATAATGGTTTTCTTGCCTTGAAAAGCCTTGCAATCGTGATTTTAAGACATTTGAAGCAAAGTTGACTTTTCAAAATATCCAAAAACTTCCCAACTTACACAAGGCATATCTTGCTCAATTTTTAAGCTTTGCTCATGTTCTTGGACATTTTGGAAAGGTCTTGAAGTCCTCTAACCAATGCCTTTGGTCCCATGTCATTTTGATTTACCAATCTCAAGTTATGGTCTTTGACTTAAAGTCCCTTTTTGTTGACTTTTGAAAATGACCTATAATGTTGAAATTGATAACTTTTTGTGAGAGCATTTCTTGGACTTGAAGTGTGAAGAGGAGTTGTAGGAAATGTCATTCTCTTAAAAATGAGCTTTGGATGGAATTTTTCTGATAATCCATGTGGAAGTTATGCCTTGGTCAAGTTACAATTGACTTTTTCAACTGTCCAAATATGGAAACTTTTGCATCTTGAGACTTTTTGAGCCAAACTTTGAGAATCATGATCAAGCATTGATAAAATGATGTTTGTGGCTTCAAAATGATATGTTGACCAAAAATTTGAACTTTTGACTGTCAAATGACCATTTTACCCCTGCAGTTGACTGTAGTGCAATTAGGGTTTTTTGACTGTGCAATTTTGTGCTGTAAGCCTTGAAACTTGGTATGAGGATGCTTGACCATGTTTGTAGGCATATGGGACTTGATTGGACCCTTGGAAACTTCCTTTTCTTTGTCAGAACCAAAACCCTAATTTTTGACTGTTAGGAGGCCCTTGAACTGTGCAACCCTTGGGGAGATTTTGAAGCTTTGACTTGGCAAATTTTGAAGAATATGGGAGGGAAAATTTTGGGGTACAACAGCTGTGATTGAAGAAGGTGGGTGTACCAATTGGGGCCAGCTTCTTGATTTCACTCACAAAACTGACAAATTTGGTTTGGGCTTTACTACAGGGGCTCAAAGGATTATTAGGCATGCTCGGGCTGGAAGACCTCTGTGATCGGTGGAAATAGAACTGACTGTTTTAAAGCTGGTTTCGCGAAATGTCGCGGTAAGTAAGAGTCGCCACCGTCTTTTATGTTCTCCAACAAGGAAAGGACAAAAGCACAACAAAATTCCTTTTCGAGATGTTTCTCGGTTCGGGAGGTAGATTATAGAAAGGGAAGGTGTTATCACCCTTTCTATCCGTGGTTATCCACGGGCTCTTAGGTACTTGCTCACTGTGTTTTCAAAAATTGTTTGCTTTTCAAGTGTTTGTGGGTTTTGAAAAAGTTTCGTTTTGAAAACTTCTAGGTAACTCTTGTATCAGTCCTCAAGAGTGTATGAAGTATTTGTTTGAAAACTTTTTGAAAGTGTAGGTGCGAAAAGTTGTTTTTGTTTTTGAAAGAGCAAGTACCCAGGAGAAATCTACCTACTCTAAGGAATTAGGCTGTGTAAGAGTCCTTTAGACAGTACTATCCCACTATTGAGAAGTAGGTAGCATCGTCGTTGGAGTTATTCGGGTCAATTCGATTATAGAGACATGTGTGGTCACCGAAGCAATAGTAGGATGCCTTAGCGGTAACCCTAATGTCCTAGATCCTTTTTATCCGAGGCAACCGTTTCGAGGCAACCAGATCTTTAGACAGGAGGGCGACCTCTAAAACACCCTATACTTGACGACCACCTCGAGGCAACCAAGTGAGGCGTACCCTAGGAGTGGCATGTGCACGTGTGTCAAATTCAGTTAAGATTATCTTGTACATGTCATTTGTGAGCTACAGATTGATTTTATTTGTCATACAAGTCTTGCAGGCATAATTAACAGTTAATGTTTTGCGGAAAATAAATTGCGGAAAGTAAATCTACGCTATTACAAGGCGCGGGTCTATACATCGCCAAAAACAAAACCCGTTTGGAAAATAAATGCGAGAAAAGTAGAGAAAGCGGTAAAAGACCTAATTAACTATTACATCCTCGGAAACAGTTACATCAATATAATCAAAGGGAATTAAAGCGCGAAAGAAATTAAATCGGGAACGTCTTAGGGTTTTGACCCTTTTTGAGAAAAGAAAGTAATTTGTCCTTTTTTGCAATTAATTAAATATTAAACCTAAACCTAATTAATTAAATAATTAAAAGAAAAAGTATTTTTTGTGTTTTTATATTTTAATGAAATAAAAATAAAAAAGTTAGTAAAACCCTAAGTCTAATCTATTTTATTTATTGTGAAAGAAAATTGAAATTAAACCTAATTAAAACAACTAAATTAATTAGTTAGAATTTATTTACGAAAATAATAATTAAGGTGAAATTGATAATGATAATAATTAATAAAAATATTTACATTTTTTAATGGTCTGAATTTATTATGAAAAATAATTTGTGAGATAATTAAATAATAATAATAGTTATTAAAAGAGATTAAAAGAAGATAAGAAAAGAAAATGCTAAACCAGGGAGGTGAAGGCCAAATTCTGGAGGTTTTGTTTGCAATTTCAGGCCCATTTGTTGGCCAGCCCATTGACTTTTCCTGATTGTCTGCACGTTGCTTTGACTGGGAGTATCATGCTCTTCATCTCCTGGCCATCAGATTGGTGTTAGTGGCCACTTGGCGCGCTTGGATGTGAGGTACATGGTGGAATGCTCATGGAGCGCTACATGTGAATATATTAGAAAAAATATAAACAAGTTTTTGGTGGACCTGGGAATTGAACCCAGGTCCCAGTGGTTACCAGACACATCACCTTCCACTACGCCATTCACTTGCATCTGATAATATAATAACAATTAATCATAATATATGAAAACCAACGCATGTGCTGGAAAACAAAACACGCGCGCCACTTTATTTGAATGTCCCAACCATGAGGCAGCACGTCATCATCTTCATCCCTTCGCCTGTAAAATAAAAGTGAGATAGCGGGGGTTTTTAACCCCTACAAAATAGGACGACAGAAAATAGCGATTAGGCGCACACGAAATATAAATTGTTCGCGAGTATGGCTTTGTGTTCGTCTTGATCAGACGGTTTCAACCATAGGTCTCTTGAGGCCTAATTTTCCCTGTGCGGGAAATTCCCAATTCGAGACCTCAAGAACCCTTAAAATCTTCAATGGTGATTCACGATTCTGTACATGATAATGCAATTAACCAATACCAAAAGCTTTGTAAAGGTTCAAGCAACGTAAAACAATGATTATAACATGTTAATGATGCATAGAATGTGAGTTTCGATTCTAGAAAAGTTAAGCAAACCGCACGACTGTTCTTGGCGTTTCCTTGAGTGTTAGCCCTTGACTTTGATTCCAATACGTTTCTGTGAGTGCTAGCAATGTATTAGAATCCTTAAATTGCTTTGAAAGGGCCTGGGAGTGAGAAAACAGTTTTGAGTTTTCTTGACTTTTTTTTCAATATTGCCTATGGCCTTCTTGCAGCAATCTCACGTGAATGGCATTAGGGTTTGGTTATGCATATGTAATGGAAGGGAATTAGGTCAAGTCTTGGCCCAAAGATCCATGGAATTCATGTTTTCAATATTTGATTTTCAATAAAATCTTTTTGCATATTTTTGATTGAAAAACCTTGCCAAATTTGGAGATTTTGTCCCCTTGATGTGTACACGAAATCTCAAGCACATGTAGGTCATATTTGCTTCATGAAAAGATTGCAAAAACCCTATCTTGATATTTTCCTACAATTAAATGAATTAATAATCAATTAAAAATCCAAATAATTAATAAAAATAAGAAAATAATTCAATTTAATCTCAATGGGTCGTGCATAGGCCTTGGACAAAGTTTCAAGAAGAAATTTGAGGCCCATTAGCAAAAATGATGTGTTTTGAGCAAAATTGACTTTTGCAAATTCATGAAAATTTCCCAACTTCTCCAATGCATATCTTGCTCAATTTTGATCATATGAACATGTTCTTGGACATTTTGGAAAGGTCTTGAAGTCCTCTAACCAATGCCTTTGGTCCCATGTCATTTGGATTTACCAATCTCAAGTTATGGTCTTTGACTTAAAGTGCATTTTTGTTGACTTTTGAAATTGACCTATAATGTAGAAATTGATAACTTTTTGTGAGAGCATTTCTTGGACTTGGAATGTGAAGATGAGTTGTAGGAAATGTCATCCCCTTCAAAATGAGCATTGAATGGGATTTTTCTGATGAACCATGAAAAAGTTATGCTTTGGTCAATGTACAGTTGACTTTTTAGTTGTCCAAAAATAGTAATTTTTGCATCTTTGATGATTTTTGAGCCATTCTTATGGAATCATGATCAAGACTTGATCAAATGATGATTGTGAGCTCAAAATAAGATGTTGACCAAAAATTATGACTTTTGACTATGAAATGACCATTTTTCCCCTGTAGTTGATTGTGAAGCAAATGAAGCTTTTGACTGAGCAATTTGACACTGTGAGACTTGAGACTTGACATGTATGTGATTGGGAATCTGTATAGGCCTATGAGACTTGATTGAGCCACTGAAAACCTCAAATTCTTTGAAGGAACCAAAACCCTAATTTTGACTGGCTTAGGAGGCATTTGGACTGTGCAACCTTTGAGAAGTCTTGAACCATTTGAAGATGATTCTTGATAAACTTTGAAGAATATGGGAGGGAAAATTTTGGGGTACAACAACCTCCGCTACACATCAGCAATCTGGGAATTAATGCAATAGAAGACAGTGAAGAGGATTCAGACATCGATAGCTGGATCTACCCAACAACCAACGGTGGACCAAATAACTGGACGACGAAGGACTTTATACTTGTTTCTTTTATTCCACAGTAATTGACTTTTGTTTTAAGATTTGTAATAAACAGTTTAAAACTTTATGGCCCGGTGCCTTGCCCAAGGCACCTTGTCTTTGCTTATGAGGGCTATTATTTGTCATTTCATATATCATTAATAACGCATTGGACGTTTCTTGCATACAAATTTTGCGCTCCTTGTTTTTCTTTTTTGTCTCTCACTTTATCAAAACAGTTGTTCTCTTACACACACTCACGTATCATACTGCAGATCCATATCCACTTTGGATCCCATTAATAAAAACTCTACAACTGCCAGTTATGACTTCAAAAATCCGATCAACCAAGCCGAGGACGAAGGTGAGGATGATTGTGATGTGCCTGGAGAACTTGCTAGACTGTTATAGCAGGAAGAAAGGGCCATAAAGCCTCATGAAGAGCCAGTTGAGTCAGTGAATCTGGGTACAGAAGAAGACAGGAAATAGGTTAAAATAGGTGAGAATCTGGAGCCTAGTGTCAAACAACGGTTAATACAGATGTTACACGACTATGTTGAGATCTTCGCCTGGTCTTATGAAGACATGCCTGGTTTGGACACTGATATTGTGGTACATCACCTTCCGACTAAAGAAGACTGCCCTCCGATAAAGCAGAAGGTCCACCGTATGCGCCCTGAAATGTCATAAAAATCAAGGCAGAGGTCGTAAAACAGTTTGACGCAGGATTCTTAGCTGTCACTTCTTATCCGCAGTGGATTACCAACGTTGTTCTGGTACCTAAGAAGGAAGGTAAGGTACGAATGTATATGGACTACAAAGATCTAAACAGGGCAAGCCCCAAGGATGACTTCCCACTTCCTCACATTGATGTTCTAGTCAACAACGCCGTGCAACACAAGATCTTCTCCTTCATGGATGGTTTTTCTGGCTACAACCAGATCAAGATGGCTCCTGAAGACATGGAGAAGACAACCTTTGTTACGCAGTGGGGCACCTTATATTACAAGGTAATGCCTTTTGGGTTGAAGAATGCTGGGGAAACTTATCAGCGCGCCATGGTCGCTTTGTTCCACGATATGATTCACCACAAGTTCGAGGTTTATGTTGATGACATGATAGCTAGGTCCCAGACTGAGGAAGAGTGATCGGGATTACACTGAGGTATCCAATGATTCAGACTGCAAGTGCACAGTCTCGTCGTGTAGTTTTAAAAGATATCGAACCACAGAGACTGATGAATTGAACTACCGTCTTCTATTGTTACTTTGCAAATCTAAAGCTAATGAATGTTTGATTGGGTTGTAGGGAAACTAAATACTAAATTAAGTTTAATTTTAATTATCAATAAGCGGAACTACCAGTATGCAATAGTCGAACCTCGGGAACTAGCAACTGGTTGGGTGTCTTTATATTTTCAAAACAGCATTCAGTAAAACCTATTTAGTTTAAAAGCCCTCGTCTCACACTGTCATTTTATTGATCTAGGCTATGCAGTTAAGTCCTAACGTACGCTTCCGCCATCCCGCAGGAGTTAAAAACACGTTTTGAAAACGAAATAAAATCTTAATTAACTTTAAAGTGCTTCCGCTGTATTTTAAGCTAATGACTAATTACTACTTTCTAGTTAAAAGATCTCAAACTTCCGCTTTGTTGACCCTAACCTCTATCTGTTCTTTACTTTCGTAACAAAACAATTTAACGATTAAAAATAGTAACTTAGACTAGAAAAAAAGTTTTGTAGTAAAAATAGTCCCAACTGAGTCACTCGATCCCTTGGTTATGTGACCTTCCATACCGGTATACGAATTCTAGCCTAACATAATATCAGACCAATCAGAGACAGAACAGAATAAACATGATTATATTAATTAAAAGTAATAAAAAAATTCTTAAAAATAAACCTGGTAATAATTCTGGATATGGGTATAATCACTTCTAATTCTTGACTAGAAGCACTCCTGCACAAACTGTAGGCTTTGCTTCAGTCAGGAACAAAGACAATCGTACAGAAAAATAAATGCTAGAGGAAATATAGAAATTGCAGGAAAAAGAATAATGCCTAAAGAAAATTGCCTTAGAGTAACAAAAATGAATTCTAAAAAATCTCTGCCAAAAGAAAAGTCCTTTAGTCATTGTGTCCGGGGTCCTATTTATAACCTCTTGTGTGATAAGTTGGTTCTCGTTAATGTAGGAACACTTTGTGTTCCTTTGAGAAATAATAGGACCACTAAATTTTTTACGTTCTCCATGCATTGACTGAGTGGATCGGAGAAATAGGATGGCCGTTGGATTTGCATTTGAATTGGTTTTCTTCCGTTGGATTTGCAGTACATGGTCAAAGAGGAAGAAAGTGGGCTTGTGACGTTCGTCAAGTCCAAGTGACCATCGTCACTTGGTCCATCACTCCCGTGACGAGCGGCATCTTGCCTTGAAGATCGTCAAGGCCTTTGCATAGTGGGCCACGTGCTCACATGCTTTGTGATGGGCTTAAGATGGTTTCTTCTCCTTTGGCCCTTTTTGCTATCTTTGCACCTTTTTTTTCTTCATTTCTTCCAAAGTGTTTAGCTTAATGTATATCTGTAAAAATAGATGAATACCTGCATAATACCTATAAAATAATATAATATAAACTAAAATAAGAGAAATAATTTATGTATATCAAGCCAAAAATATCATATATTTGTGTGTCATCAAACTCCCCCATACTTGAACTTTGCTTGTCCTCAAGCAAATGCTCAGTACGATGTTTTTCTAAACATGGCCAGATGCACATCCATGACTCGAATCAACTCATATATGGCTGCGTTGTGTTTTTGTCAGAAAATTGAAAGCTTGATTCATGCTCCATTACTACGGTAATGACACTAGATAGTCCCATTTTACATAGACTAGTCACAGGTCCTATCATAGCCTACCTCGAGTATTTGTCTCGTTTTGTCCCTTTCATTCTAGCGCAATCACATTAAGCCCTTTATCTTTGCACGCACATAGCAGAACAACCGGTTAGTGGTTATGATCTCTTTTTAGACCTTAGAGATTTCTGGCACAATAATGTGGCAACCTTTTTCAATCCATGGCGGGATGCGGGGAATCATACCGTAATCTGCCCTACCGAGTTCAGTACCAGATGCTCCTGAACCATCTACCAAATGATTTTTCATGTTACTTTGTAAGGTTTACATCCTTTGGATTAAACGACCGGGTAAGGATCGCCCAATTTAATTGGTGTGTTACCTCTCCTTGCAACATTTTACTGAAATATTATATCATTCACTTATATTCATTGACTTCCTGCGTAGTTTGTGTTTAAGACGGTGCTGGCTGCTAATATAAACTACTCAGGGTTACTACAAAGACTAAAACTCAGGGTGTTGGAATAACAGGTACTTGAACTAATCTATCATACTATGGGGTTGTAGAATGTCTAGACGGTAGAAATTTCGCTTAACCTTGCCACAATTCCTAACTATTAAAGATCTTGCAGTCTATGTACTTGTCAAGTGAGTCAAGTTTATGCTTAAAAAGAACAAATTTTTTTTATAATGCTCAAAAAGAAAGGGGAGTCGAAAAGAACAACACAAAATGCTTCAATAGATAACTTGATAACAAATTTTTTTTATTGAATTAGAGATAACGAAAGGGAAATTACAAAGAAAATAAAAATTACTAGGAAAAGGGAAATACTTCCTCCCCCATACTTGAATCATACATTGTCCTCAATGTATTGACAGAAGATGGAAAAGGGAAATGGAAACTAGACAATCATTCTTCCTCCTCTTGTCTTCGAAATCTACCACGTGTCCTCGCTCTTCTACGTGCTTGCTCACCGCTTCTGGAAGATTCACCGCCATTCCTTTGAGAAATAACGTTATGCAAGTCGTTAATACGAAGTGTTAAGGCTCGCATATCTTCCGTCATTCCTGCGGAGAATTCCAGCATACTTTGATTGTGCCTGTGAGTATAGTCGTTTTGGTCTCTCTGCATTTGTTGCATGAGATTCATCATCTCAATTTGGCGTGTCTCGAGGCTCTGGTACCATTGAGTGGACAGCTGGTTTTGCTGCATTATTGTGACATAGATTGCATTAATGGTGGAGGGATTGTTGGCGTGTTGTTGTTGGGGCTCTTACTGCTCTAATTCTTCTTCTATTTCATCAGCAACAGCGTTATTGGCCTCACCTTGATTTCCTTGCTCATTTACTCTGGGTTCTGGGGCGTTCACGTTGTAAAGCCAATTATCTGGATTGTCCAAATTTGTATGATTGTGATTCGGCATGATCACGCTACGAACTTTTGCATTCTTCACCATTAGATAGTAACCTCCAGCTTCTCGCACTTTGATCAGGCGGCCAACTCTACAGTTATCAATATCCATGAAGATCCTGGTTGCCTTGTTGGGAAGCCATTGATGAAATAAACAGCGAAGAAGGTAAGTGACCCGTAACAAGGGTACCTGTTATGCAATGATATGTATGTATGCATGCAATGTTTTCAAGGATCTCGCGGGGTAAACAAGAAAATTGTTAGAACTTGAATTTTGTAGCTTGATTGAAGGAACTTCATGTTGCTAAGAGTCCTTCTTCGAGAGTCAAGGCTCACCATATCGAGTGGGTCATAGCCCCTGACTCAAGTCATTAACCTTGGCTAGAGGAAAATAAATCCCCTTTGCCCCTTGCTAGACTTTTGATTCAGCATGACCTGCATCACAAACCCTTGAGATCCTTGAAATGGATCAGTCCTTATGTAGGATGTATGCAATGGTATGATGTTATGCTATGCATGGAGTGATGTAAGTAGGCCCTGTAATGAGTCCCAATTAAGGACTGTAAACAAAACCTGCAAGGAACTCGTGTTGTTAGATAACAAGTATGCAAGTAGTCAAGTTTGAAAGCACACAAGTCACACAAGACAACCCTTAGAGTTTAGGCCAGCATGAAGTTTGGGGTACTACCCTCTTGAAGTTGGTGGGTTCAAAAACCTGTCCTATCAAAAGTAACCGGGTTCTAAGGAGCTCAATATCATTGGGTTGTTTTCTATGTTCATTGTTTTGATTTAACCACTGGATTGGCGATCAAAATATTCCAAGAAAACAACCCTCAATGAGTGTAGTATCGAGTATCAACCAACTTCGGACTGCACCAAAGTCAGTCATCTCACTACCCCTAAAGAGGCCAGGATGGTCAAGTAAGGTTCCTAAGGTCAGTTGATGCTTCACGACACCATGCGGCGGCCCCGTACTCTCCTTGACTTGACTCAAGGGTTACCGGTACTCACCAAAGTGCCACATCAACGTAGCAAACTGTTTCAACCGTGTCGGTATACCCCGCACAGTTCCCTCACAGTTTTGTTGCTACTTTCTAAGAAGGTATCCCCCAAATCCGGGTTAGGATCTATGAAATATCCAAAACAGGCCCACAATATTTAAAGCAAACAGAGCAAGCAATTGAAAACATGATGATGAACTATTCCTAAGGTACACCTCACTTTTAGCATCCCCAGCAGAGTCGCCAGTTCTGTGATCGGTGGAAATAGAACTGACTGTTTTTTAGCTGGTTCGCGAAATGTCGCGGTAAGCAAGAGTCGCCACCGTATTTTATGTTCTCCAATATGGAAAGGACAAAAGCACAGCAAAATTCCTTATTCGAGAATGTTTCTCGATTCGGGAGGTAGATTTATAGAAAGGGAAGGTGTTAGCACCCTTTCTATCCGTGGTTATCCACGGGCTCTTAGGTACTTGCTCTTATGTTTTCAAAAATTGTTTGCTTCTTAAGTGTGTGTGGGTTTTGAAAAAAAGTTTCGTTTGAAAACTTCTAGGTAACTCTTGTATCAGTCCTCAAGAGTGTATGAAGTGTTTTGTTTGAAAAACTTTTTGAAAGTGTGGGGTGCGAAAAGATGTTTTTGTTTGTTTGAAAAATAGCAAGTACCCAGGAGAATCTATCTACTCTAAGGAATTAGGCTGTGTAAGAGTCCTTTAGATAGTGCTATCCCACCATTGAGAGGTAGGTAGCACCATCGTTGGAGGTATTCGGGTCAATTCGATGATCCGGACAGTAAGGTCACCGAAGCAATAGTAGGACACCTTAGAAGTAACCCTAATGTCCTAAATCCTTTTTTATCCGAGGTAACCGTTTTGAGGCAACTGGATCTTTTGGACAGAAGGGCGACCTCTAAGACACCCTATACCTGATGACAATGTTCGAGGCAACCAAGTGAGGTGTGCCCTAAGAGTGGCATGTGCAAGTGTGTCAATTTTCAGTTATTTTACTCTTGCATGTCATGGTGAGTTATTGTTGATTTTTTAAGTTTAAGAGTTAATCTTGTCATACAATCCTAGTTAGCATACATCTAAGCAGTTAATATATGTACAGGAATTTAAAGTGCGGGAGTTGTAAATCATATGCTATTACAAGGCTTTCGGGGAGGGGGATTATTTATATGTCCAAAAATATTGGGGGAATAAAGCAGTAAAGCGTAAAAAGGTATCATCTAAGCTATTACAAACCAGTAAAAATAAACGCGCGCGAATCTAAAAAAATCCTAATAATAAGAACTCTTTTTGTTGTTTTATCTTATTTTGGGAAAAAAATAATCTAAATCTATTTAATTTTAGTTTTGGAAAAATGTTAAGATAATTTAAAGGTTAATTAACAAAATTAATTTAATAGAAAAAGAACTAGCCTAATGTTTTTTTGTGGTTTTTTTGATTTTAATGTTAATTAAAAGGAAGTCTATGAAAACAAAAATAAAATACAAGGGGAATCCTTCGATCCAAGGAGAAAATGGGAGTTTCGACCCAGGGAGAGAAATAGAAGCTTCGATCCAGAGGGGGTCAGGGTCCTTTCGATTGGGCCAAACAGTAAGGCGTGAGTAGCCTTCGATCCAGGGAAGAGGACTGTCTTTTGATAATGGAGGTCATGGCTTTCGATCCAGGAATGAGATGCCTCCTTCGATCCAGCAGGCTAATGGGTTCGATCCAGAGAAGGGCTCTCCTTCGATCTGGGATGTTATACCTGCAAAAGCATGTTAGCAAAATAAAATGCAGGGCCTGGGTATTGAATCCCAGGCCCTTCGATCCTGCACTCGTTGGGGTCTCTTCAGGCTAAATCTGCAGCAAGTGTTAGCAAATGAAAAAAAAATGACCTGGGTGCCAAACCCAGGCCCTTTGATCCTGTCTAGGATTGCAAATCGAAAGTAACAACAAGTATGAATGTATTATGAAAATATGAGGTTGGATAGTTTACCCTTTCTTACCAACAGATTGGACTTTTAATTTGGGCTCTTCCTGGATGTAGGAACCTTCGATCTGGGCACTTCCTGGATGTAGGAACTTTTGATTTGAGGGCTTCTGGGCGTGGGCACCTTCGATCTGAGCGACTGCTTTGGCTTGGAAAATTCTGGGCAGCGTCTCTCCAATGTTTTGTTCTCCTGCAAATTTTTCTGAAGAAGTGTGTATAATTTTCGTTCTATGATTTCCGTGTGATTTTTCGTGTAATTTTTCTTTTGTCCTTTTGTAATGTGTCACTGGCCTCCTATTTATAGGAGTGTGGGATTGCACGAAAATGGCAAGGGACAACCATTAAAATAGGCCTTTAATGCTCTGGACAAAAATCAAACACATTAAATCATTTCCTTTTTTGAAACATTCGTGTCCCTTGAATGAACCTGGACGCTTCGATTTCGAGTGCTTTCAGGCTATGCTCTTCGATTAGTCCTGATTTTCCTATTTCGAATGGACTCCCTGCGTACCCTTCGAATGGGCCTGGCCCAAATATCAATCGAAGGATTCCAATCGAAATGCTTTGCTAACAGGCCAATCAAAAGGTGTTGTTCATGCCAAATGAAGGACATGGTTGACATGCCTGTCGACATTGCCTTGACATAATTCTAATCGAATGCTTGTCTATAACGCCAATCGAAATACTCCTTCAGAATGCCAATCGAAATACTCCTTCAGAATGCCAATCGAAAGGTATTTGAAGTACCACGTAAAAATCTTCTTTTTCCTTAGGCAAGAGTTTGTGATCAACCAGGCAGGGGGAAGACTTTGGAAAACATGAGAGGGCAAATTTTGGGGTGCAACAGTTGCCCCTGTTCAATCTTCTTAGACCTGAGGATGTAGATTGGCTAGCGTGCCTTTCGTGATCCGAAGGTGGAAGATGATTGAACACTAGAGTGCCCAGAAATTTGCACTCACATAGTAGAGTACCAGCAGTGTGATGTCGGGAATGGGCTTACAGATGCCATTTGGAGAGATGGTGGATAGGACGATGGGCTTATAGATGCCATCTGGAAGTGTGACAGAACCTTGTCGGGAATGGGCTTATAGATGCCATTTGGAACTGTAATGGATAGTTAAATCTGAATAAGAAATAGAATATCTTCCGTGTCTGGGGCATATCTAGTCTATATCTAATTGCTGACATTTGAACGAGTAGTAGAATGACCGCCGGGTCTGGGGTATATCCATACTGCATCTGAATGAGTGGCAGAATGTCATCCGAATCTGGATCGTATCTGGACTGAACAATAGAATAGCATCTAGGATGGAGCATCTCTAAGTTGTCTTTAGAAGTTTGAATCTGAATAAGCAATAGAATAGCATCAGGATCTGGAGCATCTCTAGGCCATCTCTGAAAGGAATCTCTGAATAAACAATAGAATAACAGCCGGGTCCGGAGCATCTCTGAGCTATTACTGGAGAGAAAATCTGAATAAGCAAAATAATAGCATCCGGGTCAGGAGCATCTCTAAGCTATATCTTAAAGGAAATCTGAATAAGTATCAAAATGTCGCCATGTCTGGGTCACATCTGAACCATCTCTAGAAGGGAATCTGGAATAAGTATCAGAATGTAGCCATGTCTGGATCGCATCTGAACTATCTCTAGAAGGGAATCTCTGAATAAACAATAGAATAGCATCCGTGGTTGGAGCATCTCTAAGTTATCTCTGAAAAGAAACCCTGAATAAGCAACAGAATAGCGTCCGATTCTGGAGCATATCTGAACTATTTATGAACAAGCAACTCTGAATAAGCAACAGAATAACGTCCATCTCTAGAGCATTTCCCAGCTATATCTGAAGATAAATCTGGAATGAACAATAGAATAGCATCCGTGGTTGGAGCATCTCTAAGTTATCTTTGGAAGGAGATCTGGAATAAGTATCAGAATGTCGCCATGTCTGGGTCGCATATGAACTATCTCTGAATAAGCCATAGAATAGCATCCGGATCTGGAGCATCTCTAGGCCATCTCTGGAGAGGAATCTGAATAGGAAAAAGAATAACATCCGGATATGGAGTATCTCTAAGCCATCTCTGAAAGGAAACTTTGAATAAGCTAAAGAATAGCATCCATGTTTGGAGCATTTCCAAGCTATCTCTGAAAATAAACTTTGAATAAGCGATAGAATAGCATCCGGGTCCGGAGCATCTCTAGGCCATCTCTGAAAAGCAACTCTGAATAAGCAACAAAATAGCATCCGATTTGGAGCATATCAGAACTATCTCTAAGAAGAAACTTTGAATAAGCAAAAGAATAGCATCCGGTTCTGGAGCATTTCCCAGCTATATCTGAAAGGAAACTCTTGAATAAGCAAAAGAATAACGTCCATCTCTGGAGCATTTCTAAGCCATCTCCGAAGAGAAAATCTGAATAAGCAAAAGAACAACATCCATCTCCGGAGCATTTCCAAGCTATATCTGAAAAGAAAACTCTTGAATAAGCAAAAGAATAACATCCATCTCTGGAGCATTTCTGAGCTATCTCTGAAGAGAAAATCTGAATAAGCAAAAGAACAACATCCATATCTGGAGCATTTCCAAGCTATATCTGAATAAACAAAAGAATAACATCCATGTCTGGAGCATTTCCCAGCTATCTCTTTAATCTCTTTAATGTAGATATGCCCTGGCTAGATACAGGTATCGAATCTGGAATTGCGACAGTTGATAGTAACCGTCTTTGGATTGACCTTTTTCCTGAAAAGGCAAAACATCAGTTGTATGCAATGTCATGATGCATGAACTGCATGATTTTAAGATGTTCTCAAAAATAAATGAGATTTGTGTTGTATGATGCGTATGCATGCTATAATGTATGAAGATGTGATGTTTATGAATGCATTTTCGTCTAGGAAAATAAATCCTTGACGAATGCCGGGAATTTGTTGAATCCTGGGCTGATGTTTGAAGAGTAGAGCTCTTCATTTCCGCTGGGGACGACGGTTGCAAGAATAAACCGGTAGGAGAAGATGACTCCGTTGGGGAATAAACTTGTTGGAGTGATACTCTGTGGGAAGAGACACTTCGCTGAGGTTTGACGATAACTCCGCTGGAGATACCATTGATGAGCTATGTTGGGGAATTTGAGGAACTCCGCTGGGGGATAGGAAGAACTTCGCCGAGGACGATTTTTCCGTGGTAATTAGCTGAGGATAACCCAGTTATACCCTGGTGGGGAATAACCTTTGAATAACCGGGGAGACGCATTCGTACTCTGCAGGTGATAAGCTTCCAGAATCTACTGGGGATAAGCTTCCTACTGGGGAGATTGATTCAACTCTCCTGGGGAGGCTTTTTTGGACTGTACTGGGGAGGTGGCTCCGCTGGGGTGTCTGGTATTCCGCCGGGGAACAATCTTAGATCAAGACTGCTGGGGATGCTTGCTTAGGAACATCTGTATACTCCGCTGGGGAATATTGAGATCTTCTGGGGATACCCCACTTCCTTAAGGATGACAGTAGATTAACTCTGCTTGGGGAGAGGGTTGACTTGCTAGAGATATTGTGCCTTTTGGGGGCTGCTGGGAGACCAACTCTGTTTGAGGAGAATTGTTGAATCTTGTCTTACTCTGTGGGGAGTGAAGGTATCTTGGTCATGTTCTTCAGCTGAACTTACCTTGGTACCTCGGAGGACAGAGCGACTAGGTCGCTCAGACAACTCTTATTGCCCCAGTTTCTGAGAGAGAAGGTACCTGTGGAGGTGTTTGACAACTGCCGTTTGACAAATCTTCTTTTGGTAGGCAAGTGACGAGGTGACGGGACATAGTCGTACGCTTTAATCCCTAACTTTTGTCTGGACCACCCTTTCGAGTTTTCAGTCCACCGGGATACCCATTTTTGCCCAAGCCGCCTTTTCAGGTTTTCGACTTGCCGGGTGTACAGATTTTTCATTTTCATCCCTCATTTTGCCCGAACCCTTTTGGTTCGCCGGGAAGCCCTTATTTTTGCCTAGGTGTGTCAACCTAGCGGGTCTTTGATTTTGCGTATTTTTTTCGACTATGTCCGTGCTCTTAGGATGTAGGGAGGTGCCCCTGTCAGTAGTGTTGCGTTGCCCTACTACCAGAAGATCTTCGTTTGATCGTCCAATGCTCCAAGTGATCCAGATGGAGATTTGCCCCAAGTTGGTTGCCCTTTTGAGAGATTCTCCGAATATTGACTTAACTGCCCCAGATGATAGACCATGATCACGTCTGCCCCTTGGTTGGAAGTACTTTTGTTCACTTAGATATTCGTCGTGCGAATTTCTCTGCTGTTCGAACAAATAGTCATATGCAAACAGTGTTATATCAAGAATGCAAAGCTTATGTCTGTCTTGAAGTTTTTGAAAATGCATTTTTTTTATAAAAACAAGTGAATTTTTTGTAAACTGTGATGTCAACTCGTTATTTTACCGCAAGCCTTAAGGAGTCAGGATACCTTTCGTAACAGTATGCTTTCGAAATAACCCATGCTTCAGCTAGGACTTTTAAAGGTTGTAGCGTGGCCCGGTTCACGGTTTAAGAAACAAAGGATAAAGGCTCAAATTTTATTTGTACCCACCCGTTCTTCGTGATGTTCTTCAAACCTAAACTCAACTAATCGTGCATTAGACCTTGTTTGAGTCTTTGCCTTGATATTCCGGTGATGGTTCGGATGTTGACAGTTTATTTTGAATAGGCAGTCATTTCCTTTTGTTGAGGGTTTGTAGGGCCTCTTTCTTTTTTTGATTTTTGTTATCCCTGTTTTTTGCCTGAACTGTTTCCTTTTTTGGAATTACAGTCAGCGGGATGCCCCAGCTTTGTAAGTCTCCTTCATAGGTTTTGACTTATTGGGTTTTTATTTCTGAGGGATAATGACTGCCTGTCTTTATGATTATTTGGAGCCATCACTGTCTTTTGTTTTGTAAGGACTCCTCTGGTGCCATTCGTTGTGCACTTGGATCAGCTGAGAGAACTACCCTGCCCCAGGTTATGATTAAGGGTTTTAATTTTCAAAAAGAAAAACTCCTACTTCTTTGGCTCAAAGGGGGTTGACGAGGGATTATCTTCCTTATAACTCCAGTGTTTAGGAATTGAAACAATGCACGTACCTCATCAACGGGGTCTGTTCAAAAGCATACTGTAGATTGTGGTATCGTTTTCGTCATCCTCCCTTAAGAGGCTTTAGAATTATTAATTGAGAGTTGACATCAAAAAATGAAAGCAGTTTGAATATAGCGAATGCGAATATATTGATTCAAAACAGACATATGCGATGCTTTAATGAAATAACAGCGTTTGACATGATAATTGTTTGAACAATCAAAAGAAAATTACAACTTGAAAATTCTAATGGACAAAAAGTCTTCTCA
Source organism: Vicia faba (assembly GCA_948472305.1). Lineage (NCBI taxonomy): Eukaryota > Viridiplantae > Streptophyta > Magnoliopsida > Fabales > Fabaceae > Vicia > Vicia faba. Next base: position 87,959 of record CATIWC010000637.1, on the reverse strand, counting down.
TCTCAGGACTTGTCACTTCAAATGGTGACTCTCGCAGGGATAGTAGAAGAACTCGACCTGACCATCTGGGGTGAATTCCATAACTCCTTCATCAATCAGGTTTTGGATTTTGTACCTCAACTTCCAACAGTCGTCGGTATCATGCCCCGGGCTACCAGAATGATAATCACACCTCGCATCTGGGTTGTAGCTTGGAGAAGAAGTCTTAGGATTAGGGTGAGGTCTTATCAACGTCACTAGATTCAACTTCAACAGGTGTTGCAAAGCTTGGGACAGCGACATGTTAAGCTGGGTGAATTGCCTCCTGGGCTTGCTCTGATCAACCCGTTGCTCTGGGTGAGGTTGTGGTTGGACCTGTGAAGTGGTAGCAATTTGGAGAGGTCTATTCTTCACCATACCAGACCCTTTTCCTTTTGGAAGCTGATCAACGACCTGGTCCCTGACTTGGACTGTTTGCTTCATGTTGTATCTCTCTTGGCGAAGCTGGTTGACCATGGCTTTCAACTCTTCTTGCTCCCGAGCCAAGCCTTGGATAAGGGCCATCTGCCCCAACATCTGAGTCCTCATTGCATCTACCACATCTTGCAGATGTTTCAGTCGTTCATCCTTACTGCCCTCAGAACTATTCGCGACCAAAGTCCCCATGAGGAGCGTTCTCAGCTCTTCCTGCCCCTTGGATAGATTTAGGAGGATCTCCCTGAACCGAGTCTATTGAGCATGAAGATCCTGGTTGCCTTGTTGGGAAGCCATTGCTGAAATAAACAGCGAAGAAGGTAAGTGACCCGTAACAAGGGTACCTATTATGCAATGATATGTATGTATGCATGCAATGTTTTCAAGGATCTCGTGGGGTAAACAAGAAAATTGTTAGAACTTGAATTTTGTAGCTTGATTGAAGGAACTTCATGTTGCTGAGAGTCCTTCTTCGAGAGTCAAGGCTCACCATATCGAGTGGGTCATAGCCCCTGACTCAAGTCATTAACCTTGGCTAGAGGAAAATAAATCCCCTTTGCCCCTTGCTAGACTTTTGATTCAGCATGACCTGCATCACAAACCCTTGAGATCCTTGAAATGGATTAGTCCTTATGTAGGATGTATGCAATGGTATGATGTTATGCTATGCATGGAGTGATATAAGTAGGCCCTGTAATGAGTCCCAATTAAGGACTATAAACAAAACCTGCAAGGAACTCGTGTTGTTAGATAACAAGTATGCAAGTAGTCAAGTTTGAAAGCACACAAGTCACACAAGACAGCCCTTAGAGTTTAGGCCAGCATGAAGTTTGGGGTACTACCCTCTTGAAGTTGGTGGGTTCAAAAACCTGTCCTACCAAAAGTAACTGGGTTCTAAGGAGCTCAATATCATTGGGTTGTTTTCTATGTTCATTATTTTGATTTAACCACTGGACTGACGATCAAAATATTCCAAGAAAACAACCCTCAATGAGTGTAGTATCGAGTATCAACCAACTTCGGACTGCACCAAAGTCAGTCATCTCACTACCCCTAAAGAGGCCAGGATGGTCAAGTAAGGTTCCTAAGGTCAGTTGATGCTTCAGGACACCACGCGGCGGCCTCGTACTCTCCTTGACTTGACTCAAGGGTTACCGGTACTCACCAAAGTGCCACATCAACGTAGCAAACTGTTTCAACCGTGTCGGTATACCCCGCACAGTTCCCTCACAGTTTTGTTGCTACTTTCTAAGAAGGTATCCCCCAAATCCGGGTTAGGATCTATGAAATATCCAAAACAGGCCCACAATATTTAAAGCAAACAGAGCAAGCAATTGAAAACATGATGATGAACTATTCCTAAGGTACACCTCACTTTTAGCATCCCCAGCAGAGTCGCCAGTTCTGTGATCGGTGGAAATAGAACTGACTGTTTTTTAGATGGTTCGCGAAATGTCGTGGTAAGCAAGAGTCGCCACCGTCTTTTATGTTCTCCAATATGGAAAGGACAAAAGCACAGCAAAATTCCTTATTCGAGAATGTTTCTCGGTTCGGGAGGTAGATTTATAGAAAGGGAAGGTGTTAGCACCCTTTCTATCCGTGGTTATCCACGGGCTCTTAGGTACTTGCTCTTATGTTTTCAAAAATTGTTTGCTTCTTAAGTGTGTGTGGGTTTTGAAAAAAAGTTTCGTTTGAAAACTTCTAGGTAACTCTTGTATCAGTCCTCAAGAGTGTATGAAGTGTTTTCTTTGAAAAACTTTTTGAAAGTGTGGGGTGCGAAAATATGTTTTTGTTTGTTTGAAAAAGAGCAAGTACCCAGGAGAATCTACCTACTCTAAGGAATTAGGCTATGTAAGAGTCCTTTAGATAGTGTTATCCCACCATTGAGAGGTAGGTAGCACCATCGTTGGAGGTATTTGGGTCAATTCGATGATCGGGACAGTGTGGTCACCGAAGCAATAGTAGGACACCTTAGAAGTAACCCTAATGTCCTAGATCCTTTTTTATCCGAGGTAACCGTTTTGAGGCAACTGGATCTTTTGGACAGAAGGGCGACCTCTAAGACACCCTATACCTGATGACCACGTTCGAGGCAACCAAGTGAGGTGTACCCTAAGAGTGGCATGTGCAAGTGTGTCAATTTTCAGTTATTTTACTCTTGCATGTCATGGTGAGTTATTGTTGATTTTTTAAGTTTAAGAGTTAATCTTGTCATACAATCCTAGTTAGCATACATCTAAGCAGTTAATATATGTACATGAATTTAAAGTGCGGGAATTGTAAATCCTATGCTATTACAAGGCTTTCGGGAAGGGGGATTATTCACATGTCCAAAAATATTGGGGGAATAAAGCAGTAAAGCGTAAAAAGGTATCAGCTAAGCTATTACAAACCAGTAAAAATAAACGCGCGCGAATCTAAAAAAATCCTAATAATAAGAACTCTTTTTGTTGTTTTATCTTATTTTGGGAAAAAAATAATCTAAATCTATTTAATTTTAGTTTTGGAAAAATGTTAAGATAATTTAAAGGTTAATTAACAAAATTAATTTAATAGAAAAAGAACTAGCCTAATGTTTTTTTGTGGTTTTTTTGATTTTAATGTTAATTAAAAGGAAGTCTATGAAAACAAAAATAAAATACAAGGGGAATCCTTTGATCCAAGGAGAAAACGGGAGTTTCGACCCAGGGAGAGAAATAGAAGCTTCGATCCAGAGGGGGTCAGGGTCCTTTCGATTGGGCCAAACAACAAGGCGTGAGTAGCCTTCGATCCATGGAAGAGGATTGTCTTTTGATCATGGAGGTCATGGCTTTCGATCCAAGAATGAGATGCCTCCTTTGATCCAGCAGGCTAATGGGTTCGATCCAGAGAAGGGCTCTCCTTCGATCTGGGATGTTATACCTGCAAAAGCATGTTAGCGAAATAAAATGCAGGGCCTGGGTATTGAATCCCAGGCCCTTCGATCTTGCACTCGTTGGGGTCTCTTCAGGCTAAATCTGCAGCAAGTGTTAGCAAACGAAAAAAAATGACCTTGGTGCCAAACCCAGGCCCTTTGATCCTGTCTAGGATTGCAAATCGAAAGTAACTACAAGTATGAATGTATTATGCAAATATGAGGTTGGATAGTTTACCCTTTCTTACCAACAGATTGGACTTTTAATTTGGGCTCTTCCTGGATGTAGGAACCTTCGATCTGGGCACTTCCTGGATGTAGGAACTTTTGATTTGAGGGCTTCTGGGCGTGGGCACCTTCGATCTGAGGGACTGCTTTGGCTTGGAAAATTCTGGGCAGCGTCTCTCCAATGTTTTGTTCTCCTGCAGATTTTTTTTGAAGAAGTGTGTATAATTTTCGTTCTATGATTTCCGTGTGATTTTTCGTGTAATTTTTCTTTTGTCCTTTTGTAATGTGTCACTGGCCTCCTATTTATAGGAGTGTGGGAGTGCACGAAAATGGCAAGGGACAACCATTAAAATAGGCCTTTAACGCTCTGGACAAAAATCAAACACATTAAATCATTTCCTTTTTTGAAACATTCGTGTCCCTTGAATGAACCTGGACGCTTGGATTTCGAGTTCTTTCAGGCCATGCTCTTCGATTAGTCATGATTTGCCTCTTTCGAATGGACTCCCTGCGTACCCTTCGAATGGGCCTGGCCCAAATATCAATCGAAGGATTCCAATCGAAATGCTTTGCTAACAGGCCAATTAAAAGGTGTTGTTCATGCCAAATGAAGGACATGGTTGACATGCCTGTCGACATTGCCTTGACATAATTCCAATCGAATGCTTGTCTATAATGCCAATCAAAATACTCCTTCAGAATGCCAATCGAAATACTCCTTCAGAATGCCAATCGAAAGGTATTTGAAGTACCACTCAAAAATCTTCTTTTTCCTTAGGCAAGAGTTTGTGATCAACCAGGCAGGGGGAAGACTTTGGAAAACATGAGAGGGAAAATTTTGGGGTGCAACAATCACGCTACGAACTTTTGCATTCTTCACCATTAGATAGTAACCTCCAGCTTCTCGCACTTTGATCAGGCGGCCAACTCTACAGTTATCAATATCCATATAAACTGTTGGTAGCGAAGGTAGGAGTTGAATCCTTTCCCCCCAGTTCAAGTGAACTGCGATTGTGGTGACAATGCCTCTGATACAAAAAGGCGTAGTCCCATCTCTCGTAACAAGGTTTTGAATATGGGCCATCATTAATGTGACGGGATTAAGACGGAGGTCTTGTGAAAAGGCACAGTGAAGAGCATACAACTCTTTAGTGTTGACTTTGTTATTGTTTGCCCTTCCAAACACCGTGTTGGCCATAATGCGGTGTAAGAAGCGAATGTTTGGGTTGTGAATGTGAGAGGCGTAGCGTGCTTCAAGAATAACATTTGGTTCACCGGTTATTCTCTCCCATAGTGCATATGCACTTCCATTCCAATCTATTTCCGGGGGAATACGATATTGCACATCATTCCCACGGGGAAAATGAAACATTTCGCTCAAATTTTCATGGCTAAGCGTGTATTCTCGGTTGAACATTCGAAATTGAAAGGCTCCCGTTAGGTGTGCATCAGCATCGTCGTGAGTGTGATAGGTGTAGGAACTCAAGAATTCCAACGTTAGAGCTTCGTAGGTTGGTGTATTCATCGTGCTTATAAATCTCAGGCCAACTTTGTCCAGCAAGCCTTGCATATGGGTTCGCAACCCCAATTCTTGCAAGCAGTTGTTGTCGACAAACCTAGTGGATGTCAAACCTCGACGATGGAATTTTATGTACCTTTCCTTTTGAAGTTCTCCTATTTATCCTTGTCGGAGCATGAGATGGCGCATGTCGGGTTCTGCTTGGTTTGGTGGATTCCTTCGGGCGGCCATGATTTTGAACTTGATAGAGAATAAAATGTATTTGTGATGAAGAGATGGAAGGTGGGTGGTAGTGATGAAAACTAAGGGATGGAAGAAGGGTTTAAATAGATGGATTTTATTGAGTAGTAAATTGAATGAGGTTTATGGGTTAATTATGAATATGAGAGGTTATGGAAGTTAAGGATGAATGGAGTAATAGGGTAGTGGGGGTTTTAAAGAAAAATTATGTTCAATGGTTCAATGGTTCAACGATCACGAGAAGAAATTGTGGGAGACAGGCTTTCTGACGCTCGTCACGCGTTCCCTGACATACGCCAGGTTCAAAGAGACAAGCTCTGACGCTCGTCACATGCTTCCTGACATTCGTCAGGGTGTAATGGTGCGTGCAGTGTCTGAGCATTTGTTTGACCGTGTGCAGTAAAGCAAAAATTGATTAATTAATTTATTCATATAGTTTGAGTAGTGTTACAAGGGATATATATCTATGTGAATAGTTGGTGGCACATAGTAGAACCGGAAGAATGATAATCGAAATAGAAAATAAAAAATAAATAAGAAATAATTTAATTAAAGATAAAAATTATCCGAAAACGAAAAGTATGAAATACGAAACGAAAATAAATAAATACTTTAAAATAAATAGATATTCGGAATTTTTAGAACCGCTAGTAACAAAATATTCGAAATTTTTAGAACCGCTAGTAACAAAATATTTGAAATATATGAGTATAATAATGAAACCCTCCCCATGCTGAGAACAAACAGTGTCCTTATTGGGGTGGCACAGAAACAAAACTATCGATCACGTGGACCTCCTGGAGGTGGAGGAGTAGCATGCAGATGCTGATAAATATGGTCGAACTGCTCTGTGATGACATCCATGAAATGAAATAAGTCACGCCGAAGTGTGCTGATGTTATCTTTAACATCGGTGAGCTCTCCTTGGAGTGCAGTAACATTAGACTGCAGTGTCTCGATAGTATGTGCATGATCAACCATAGGAACATCGACAACTTCGGTAACAGGGGGAGGTGTAGGGTCCTCTAAATGAGTATACTCATGGTAACCAGGAGGTGTGGACGGGTCGCTCTCTTCTCTCTCAGGGTCATGCTCATCTGTCTTCTCTAGGTTATATAGCCAGTTTTTCTTATTATGGACACTTGTGTTCTCTGGGCTAGGCAAGAGGAAGTAGTAGACAGGGTCATTTCGTACCAGTAGCTGAAAGTGAGGTGGGTCGAGGTTACCTATTAGAGTCATGTTAAAACAGAATGGGATATCCATGGTATATTATCTGCCATATGGCGTGAGGCGTGATAATGATGATCGCAGGGATAATGCCTCAGCTATCATAGTGACTAGCCTGCCGACACAGATAGGTCCATGGGTACACTGAGCTATAGCAAACATATTGGCAAGCATAAATAATGCACTAATTACAGGTCTAGACTGGAAAGCACAGTATATAATGAATAACTCATCCCTAGAAACTGAGTGTCGATTTATAGGTTTTCCAAACAGGGTAAAAGCTAAAATGTGGTGGAAATACCTAATTGCTGGGTTATGGATCTCAGTCACATCCAGGTGGTCAGGGTCCTCAGGGTATTGGCCAACTATATCCCTCCAGAAATGGTTCAGTTCAAAATCAAGGTAGTCATCTCCCTGGGTCTCCATGTAGGCATCTATAGAACTAGGGAATCCTAGCAGCTCAGCAAGACGACGAACGGTGAAATGGTGGGTAAAGCCAAATAATCTGAAGGACATCTGTCCCCTACCACGCCCTAATCCTTGGGTAGGTTGATAATGGAGTGAGCTCAAGAACTCTAAGGTGAGGTTTCGATAGGTGGGGTATTTATGGGCAAGGAATCCTTCCCAACCTATCTGGTTGAACAAAAAATAAACATCTCCCTGATGCCTAGAACTGTCAACATGGGATCATGCACATAAGTAGTCATACTCATCTGGCGTTGAGCCAGTATCTCATAACGCCTCTGCTAGGCCTCCGTAGCAAAGGTGACAGTATCCATAAGTTAGTTTATCTAGTTAGTTCCTGTGAGTCGGTACTAAAATTAGTAAAAGAAGAAGAAAATAAACAAAATATGCAATGAAAAAAAATTTAGGATTCAAAATAATAGCCAGAATACAAAATAAAAATATAAAGGGATTTGAAAGAAATTAAATGAAAAACTTATGGGTTGCCTCCCACACAGCGCCTGTTTAATTTCGTTAGCTTGACATTGTTTCAGACGTGAATTAGTTTCTTAATCCGGGTAGTAGCTCTAATAGTGTTAAGCTCGCGGTGTAGTCCTTGTTTTCAATGCTGTGATAATGTTTTAAACATTGGCCATTGTTGTACACCAAAATTTGCCCTCCCATATTCTTCAAGATTTGTCAAAAGCATGCTTCAAAATTCCCCAAGGGTTGAACAGTTCAAGGGCCTCCTAACAGTCAAAATTAGGGTTTTGGTTCTGATCAAGAAAATGAAGTTTCCAAGGGTCCAATCAAGTCCCACATGCCTATAAACATGGTCAAGCATCCTCATACAAAGTTTCAAGACTTTCAGCACAAAATTGCACAGTCAAAACCCTAATTGCACTATAGTCAACTGTAGGGGCAAAATGGTCATTTGACAGTCAAAAGTTCAAATTTTTGGTCAACATCTCATTTTGAGGCCACAAACATCATTTGATCAATGCTTGATCATGATTCTCAAAGCTTGGCTCAAAAATCATCAAGATGCAAAAGTTTCCTTATTTGGACAGCTGAAAAAGTCAACTGTAAATTGACCAGGGCATAACTTTCACATGGATTATCAGAAAAATTCCATCCAAAGCTCATTTTGAAGATAAAGACATTTCCTACAACTACTCTTCACACTTCAAGTCCAAGAAATGCTCTCACAAAAAGTTATCAATTTCAACATTATAGGTCATTTTCAAAAGTCAACAAAAAGGGACTTTAAGTCAAAGGCCATAACTTGAGATTGGTAAATCAAAATGACATGGGACCAAAGACATTGGTTAGAGGACTCAAATACCTTTCCAAAATGTCCAAGAACATGAGCAAAGCGTAAAAATTGAGCAAGTTATGCCTTGTGGAAGTTGGGAATTTTTTGGATATTTTGAAAAGTCAACATTGATTCAAATGACCTAAAATTGCTAATGGGCCTCTTTTTCTTCGACAATTCATCATCCAAGGCATGTGCACGACCATTTGGCCCAAAGGGAAGTTTTTCTTCATTTTTATTTATTTATTTGGATTTTTATTATTAATAATTCATTTAAATTAAAATAAATACATGAAAAATATTAAACCTAGGTTTTAAATCTTATTATGCATAATATATACTCAATATTTCGTGCATAGCTAGATTTGGAAAGAATTGAAGATAATTGGCCATGATTTGTACCAAATAGGCATGAAAAATATTTGAAAAAGATTCTTGGAAATCAAATCTTGCAAGACATGAATGCCAAGGTTTTTGGTTGTTTTCTTTGACCTAATTCATTCCATACATAAGCTGGATCAAGACCTAATGCCTCCTAACCAAAAAGCTGCGCATGAACTTGAAGAACAAAACTTGAATTTTTGCTTAAAAATTCAAAATCTGAAAACACATTTGCAGGTCGATTGAAGCCAAGAAATTCATTCCATTGCATCCCTGGGACATCAAGCAACGTACCTGGATCAAGAACACCAACCCTAACGCCTTAAATCATTGTACAGAATCAATTTTTTTTTCATAATAATGCATATTCGTATTCTGAGTTCTAGGCATATTCATGGCATTTTATTTGTAGATTCATACTAAGCGATGTGTTTTAAAGCTAACCATATACTTTGATTAGATTTTTATGCACTGTATGCAAAACCACCATTGTCATATTTTAGGGTTTCAGACTTGGAAATTTAGGGCTTTTCACTCAAGGAACAATTGGGGCATGATAATGGCACCATCAGGTTCAGAAGCTTCACGACAATCACATCCATATGTCGCGCCTAATTTCTAATGTGAGGATTCCTATTCGCTATTTTCCAGAAACGTGCCTAAGGGAATGGTTCAAAAACCGTTGCCTGTTTCTTTTATGTTTCAGAAAATAAACCAACAAGGAGGAAGATGACTATGTGGCTAACCGCGATTGGGTGATTCAAAAATTCGCGCTGAAAAAGTCACTAACGCATTATTGTATTTTATAATATTTGTTTGTTGTTTGATATGCAGAAAGCGCGTTTGGTCCGTTTGGCAAGGCATAGCATTGGTATTCATCAAGACCTGGGTTCGAGCCCCAGGTCCTCTTACCTTTCATATTATTTTTCCTCTAATCGTTATCCCATGTAGATTCAGTACAAGGCGCCTACCATATACGCTTCCATCTAACGCGCCACTTGGTCAATCTCATTCATCCAAGGGCTCAGATCTAAAGAACATGGTGGATCCTAGTCAAAGATACCACACGCGTCTTGGAAAAGTCAAAGAGGCTAGAGTTATTGGGCTTAAATTACTAGCCATTCACCTCACAACTGGGGACAACACCCCCCTTAGGTTTGCAAACCCTTTTTTTTACATTCTTTATTTTTTCATTATTTTTTACTTTCTTTTAATTATTTTTTTTTAATTGATTTAATATTTTCATAATATATAAAAAACACCAAAAAAATCAGAAAAGATAAAAAAAATAATTTTATTTTTAGTATTTTTGTAAATAAATTGCATTAATTAACTTTAGTTATTAAATTAGGTTTAATTGTAATATTTTCCTTAATAAAAATCTAAAATTGGTAGAATTAGGGTTTATAATCATTTTTATCCCTTTTTCTTTTCTTTCATAATAATTAAATATTTCCTATTATTTATTTTTATAATTAAATGGCGTGTAAATAATTAGGTTAAATATTAGGTTAAAATTTAATCTTTTCTTAATAAACTAAAAAACAATTAGAATTAGGGTTAGCATTTTATTTTAATTAATTCTTTTTTCATTAAAATCATAAAATACAAAAATACCAAAAAGATAATTTCTTTTCATTTTAATTTTATTAATTTAATCATAATAATTTAATTTTGCAAAAGGGGTCCAACGCCCTCGTTTTAATTCTTATTTAATTCGCATATTTATTTCTTTTTCGTTTAATATTTATGTATCTCTCCCAAAGCCGTGTAATTAATTTCTCGCACTTTACTTTTCTTTAATTCTTTATTTTTCTGTCAAACCGGGTTCTGGAAATTTTGGCGATGTGGACCCGCGCCTTTTGTAATAGCTTAGAATTTTTACTTTTTCTCGCACTTTTAACTGTTAATCAAGGCATGCTAGAATGAATGGACGAAAATAAAAACAAGCGCATAGATCACTCATAACATGACAGGATAAAATAACTGAATCTGACACACAAATCACACACCACCCCTAGGGTACGCCTCACTGTTGCCTTGCCTCGAAAGGTGATCGTCGAGTAGAGGATGTCTTAGTAAGTCCTCATGATCCGGGAACCTGGCATGAGGGTAGCTTCTAAGGTGTCTTTCCATTGCTCTGGTGATCACCATGTCCCGAACCTCGAATTGACCCGAACACCTCCAACGGTGGTGCTACCTACCTCTCAATGGTGGGATGGCACTACTTTAAAGGACATCTACACAGACGAATTCCTTAGGGTAGGTAGACGACTCTAGATACTTGCTCTAATTTCAAAAACAAATCAAAAAATACTTTTCACACCGACACCTTTTCAAAAAGCTTTCGAAAGCAATTTTTCAAACACTCTTGAGGACCGATACAAGAGTCGAACTGGAATTTTCAAAGAAACTTTTTAAAACTCACATTGAAAAGCAAACAAACAATTTTCGAAACACAAGTGAGCAAGTATCTAAGAGCCCATGGATAACCATGGATAGAAAGGGTGCTAACACCTTCCCTTTCTATAATCTACCTCCCGAACCGAGAGCAATCTCTATAAGGAATTTTTCTGTGCTTTTGTCCTTTCCATTTGGAGAAAATAAAAGACGGTGGCGACTCTTACTTCCGCGACATTTCGCGAACCAGCGTTAAACAGTCAGTTCCAGATCCACCGATCACAGAACTGGCGACTCTGCTGGGGATACTTATAAAGTGAGGTGTACCTTAGGGTTAGTTCATAACTGTGTTTTCAATTGTATTGACTTGTTTGCTTTACTATTGTGGGTTGCATGGGAGTTACATAGATCCTAACTCGGATCTGGGGATACCCTGTTTAGGTAGCATAAGCTGTGAGGGACCTGTCCGGCGTAGACCGACAAGGGTGAAGCAGTGGCTACGTTGGTGTGGCACCTTGGTCTGTACCGATATCCCTTGTGTTGCAACGAGGAGAATATGGGTCTTCCAAGGAGTCATTAAGCACCAACAACCTTAGAACCTTAAATGACACAACTTGGCCATTAGAACAGTAGCAGTATGCTACGCCCATTGAGGCTAAACTCTCGTGATGGTTCTGGCCGCAAGAAAAGATTGCGATGCTGGAGTTATGACCGATTGAGGGTAGTCAATGATATTGGGATCCTGTAAGAACCCGGTTACTTTGATAGGACAGGTATGAACCAACAAACTGAAAGAGGGTAGTACCTAGACCTCATGCTGGCCTAAACTTTAGGGGCTTGCCTTGTGTGACTTGTGTGCCTTACCATGTTTGCCTTTGTATCTATTTGTGGTGTGCTTTATCATAACATCATAACATCATGAGCATTGCATGCATCCTGCATAAGGACTGACCATTTCAAAGATAAGAGGGTTTCACCTTTGCTCTGTTTTGTAGGACATCATGATGCCTGTGCGAAGGAATACTATCCGGTTCAACTTTGTTCATTCACCTGAGTTGCTTGAAGAGTTGGTCAGCAGAATTCCAAATACCACTTCCTTCATTCAGAGACATGGTTCTCTTCTCAGTTTAGTCACTGCAAAGCGGGATCAACAGTTGATGAGTGTTCTGACCCAGTTCTATGACCCTCTGTACCAGTGCTTCACCTTTCAAGACTTCCAGCTGGTCCCTACCCTGGAAGAGTTCTCTGATTTGCTTGGTGTCCCTATCTTGGATCAGACTCCCTTTACTGGTTGGGAAAAGACCCTCAGGCTTGAGGATATTGCTGCAGCTCTTCCCCTGACACATCAAGAGGTAATGGACAACTGGGTGACTAGAAGCGGAGTTAAGGGTTTCTTGGCCAAGTTTCTGATTGGTAAAGCTAACAGTTTCTGGAATGACCTGGACTTTAGGGCATATGAAGACATCTTGGCTCTCCTAATCTATGGGTTAGTCCTGTTTCCTAATCCTGACAACTTCATCAATGTCACTGCCATAAGGATCTTTATGTCTCAGAATCCTGTACCCACTCTCTTGGGTGACATCTTGCAACAACTTCATGCTCGTACTACCCGAAGACGAGGAACCCTATGGTGTTGTATCCCTTTGTTGGCGAGGTGGTTTATTTCGCACCTCCCTAAGTTCGTACTGAAGAACCAAGAAGGAAGAGGTTGGGCTCACAGGTTAATGTCTCTCACCGATAAAGACATCATTTGGACTTGCAGAGGTTTGGATGAGATAGCTGTTATTGATCGATGCGGGGAATACCCTAATGTTCCTCTGATTGGTACCCAAGGAGGAATCTCTTACAATCCATGTCTAGCGCTCCGTCAGTTTGGAAGAGCCAGAAGAGCAGGTCCCCATGAGATGTTGGTGCCTCACATCAGTTTTGAGTTTCAAGTGGATAGTGACGAGCTGCGTCGTAGGTTCATCAAGGCTTGGGACAAAGTTCATAAAGCTGACCCACAAGAGTTAGGGCCAAAGACTTCTTTACCTATGGAAGCCTACTACAAATGGGTTCGCATCCGGGCTCAGAAGTTAGGTATGCCATACGAAGCCGTCAAACCCATCATTCTTGAGTGTCCTGACAAGGATGGTGTTCCTCCAACTGTCCTTCCTCCTCAGATACCTACTGATTATGAGACATTGAAGAGATCTTGGTCGCAACTGCGAGAAGAGCGGGATTCTTACCGGGAAAAGTTCAACGAGCAGGAATTAAAGATCCAGAAGCTGACAAAGCAGTTGGAGAATGAGAGAGCTATGAATGCCTACATCCGCACTGAGAAGAGGAGACCATGGGATCAATAAGGAGCTCCGGATGTTCTTTTACAGTTTTATTTCCCTTTTCAGTATTTCCTTTCATGTAACGCCTAAGGGCAACCTGTCGAATAATTTCAGTTTCAAAGTTGAATCTAATGAAGTGTGTTCCTTTTTGTTTACGAAGTTGATTCCCGATTGTCTTTGAAAACATAAATCATACTCATTCCATTCATCATGTGCATAGCAGGTTTTCTCCTTTTCAGGTTGCTTACCGTTCTTCGCTGTTTATTTCAGCATCATGAATCCTGACTCATCATCAACTGAGACATCCATCAAAGCTCTTCAGGCGCAGAACGCGCAATTTCAGGAATTAATCAAGGGTTTGGCTCAAGGCCAAGAAGAGCTGAAGGCTCTGCTCCTGAAGAAGGAGAAGAAGAAGAAGAAGAGAAGAACTGTTCTGTTTAGCTCGGGCCGAAGGTTTGGCAACACTTTGCAGAATGAAGAGGCTGGTTCTTCCATTGGCAAGAGTACTCCTCAGGCAGAAAAAGGTCCTAGTCCGGTAGTCTCTGACAACGAGACTGATTTTGATGAAGAGCAGTATCCTCCTGCAGAAGACAGATACAAGCAACTGGAGGATAGGTTGAATGCTATGGAGATCCAACAGGTACCTGGGCTGGATTTTGGAGATTTGGGTTTGTCTACCGGTGTGATTATTCCTCATAAGTTCAAAGCACCATCTTTCGCTAAGTACGACGGGGCGTCTTGTCCCAAGCTACATCTCAGGTCCTATGTTCGGAAGATTCAACCGTACTCAGCGGATAAGAATTTGTGGATCCACTTCTTCCAGGAGAGTCTTTCAGGGACTCATCTCGAATGGTTCTATCAGCTGGATGGGACCAAGGTTCGTAACTGGGAGGAGTTGGCTACTGCTTTCTACAAGCAGTATCAATATAATGCCGACCTTGCCCCTACACGTACCCAACTCCAGGGTATGTCGTTAGGTTCAAGTGAAGGTTTTAAAGAGTACGCTCAGAAGTGGAGGGATCTGGCTGGCAGGGTGCAGCCTCCGTTGACTGATCGGGAGTTGGTAGACATGTTCTTGGGGACCCTATCTGGGCCATTTTTCAACCATCTTATCGGGAATTCGTCTGCAGGGTTCACTGATCTGATCCTGACTGGAGAGAGAATTGAGGCTGGGTTGAAGTCTGGTAAGATTCCAAAGGGTGCATCTACAGGTTCAGAGAAGAAACCCTTCAAAAAAGAGGCCAATATGGTGTATGGGCCTAGAAGGCAAGACAAACCAGAGCGCCGCCAATCTGTCAACGCATTGGTGATTGCGAAGCCTGCCGCCGCTCCTCGGCAAGCTAACCAACCAAGGGCTGAGAGACCCAGAAGGGGATTCACCCGTTTGAGTATGACCTTGTCGCAGATCTTACCACAGTTGCTCTCAACCAACTTAGTAACCGGCAGAGAGGCTCCGAAGTTTGCAAATACTACATCTCCTAAATACAACCCAAATGCTCGTTGTTCTTATCATTCTGATAGCCCGGGGCATTCCACTGATGACTGTTGGGCATTAAGGAATAAGCTGCAGGACCTTATTGACGCCAAGGAGGTACAGTTTGAGGCATCTGAGAAGCCTAATGTAGTGACAGCTCCCCTGCCTGCTCATGGAGTGAATGCTATTGGGGACGAAGATGAAGTGGATGAAGCTGAGTTTGATAGCTGGATCTACCCGGCAACCGACAGTGGACCTAACAATTGGAGTGCAAAGGACAATTTACCTGTTTCTCTTGTTACTGAGTAATGAATTCCTATGTTTTGGCATTTGTAATAAACAATACATAAACTCTATGGCCCGGTGTCTTACCCGAGGCACCGTGGTTTCATTTGTGAGGGCATATAAATTGTCATTTCATATATCATAAATGAAAATCTTGGACGTTTTCTCGCATTTCAAATCTTATGCTCCTTTTCTGTCTTTCCTTCCTTTACATATTTTCCAAAACAGCTGTATTTACACACACTCACTCATACAGGTTTCAATCCACTCTGGATCTCACTGGTAACGACTCTGCTACTACCAGTTATGACTTCGAAAATCCGATCAACTTAGCCGAAGACGAAGGTGAAGATGATTGCGAAGTGCCTGGCGAGCTTGCAAGACTGTTACTTCAGGAAGAGAGGGCAATTCAACCCCACGAAGAGCCAGTGGAAACAATAAACTTGGGTACTGAGGCAGACAGGAAAGAGGTAAAGATTGGTGCCAACATAGAGCTCAGCGTGAAGCAACGGTTGACTAAGATGCTACATGATTATGTGGAGATATTTGCTTGGTCCTACGAAGACATGCCCGGGTTGGATACCGATATTGTGGTCCATCACTTGCCTACTAAGGAAGACTGCCCTCCAGTTAAGCAAAAGGTCCGTCGTATGCGTCCAGAGATGTCTGAGAAAATCAAAACCGAGGTTATGAAACAGTTTGATGCTGGGTTCCTTGCAGTGACTTCTTACCCCCAGTGGGTTGCTAATGTGGTGCCGGTACCAAAGAAGGACGGTAAGGTCAGAATGTGTGTTGATTACAGGGATCTGAACAGGGCCAGCCCCAAGGATGACTTCCCTCTACCTCACATTGATGTCCTTGTGGATAATACAGCTCAGCACAAGGTGTTCTCTTTCATGGATGGTTTTTCAGGTTACAATCAGATCAAGATGGCACCTGAAGACATGGAAAAGACTACATTTGTTACTCAGTGGGGCACCTTCTGTTACAAGGTCATGCCATTCGGGTTGAAGAACGCTGGGGCAACCTACCAACGTGCCATGGTTGCTTTATTTCATGACATGATCCATCATGAGATAGAAGTGTATGTTGACGACCTGATCGCAAGGTCCCAGACTGAGGAAGAGCACCTAGATCATCTGCAGAAGTTGTTTGACCGGTTGAAACTGTACAAGCTGAGATTGAACCCGAACAAGTGCACCTTCGGGGTAAGATCTGGGAAGTTTCTAGGCTTCGTTGTAAGTGATAAGGGTATTCAAGTGGACCCTGCTAAGGTTAAAGATATTCAAGAGATGCCAGTTCCTAGGACAGAGAAGGAGGTCAGAGGCTTTTTAGGACGCCTGAATTACATTGCTCGCTTCATCTCACACCTAACTGCTACCTGTGAGCCAATCTTCAAGCTGCTGAAGAAAGATCAGGTAGTACGTTGGAACGATGAATGTCAGGCTGCTTTTGACAGAATCAAAGAGTATCTCCAAGAGCCACCCATCCTTATGCCACCGGTTGAAGGGAGACCTCTGATACTGTATCTAATAGTGCTTGACAACTCAATGGGGTGCGTGCTGGGCCAACATGACGAGTCTGGCCGAAAAGAGCATGCCATTTATTACCTTAGCAAAAAGTTTACCGACTGTGAGACCCGATACTCACTGCTTGAGAAAACTTGCTGCGCTTTGGTATGGGCTGCTCGCCGGCTGAGACAGTATATGCTGACTCACACTACCTTGTTGATCTCAAAGATGGATCCTATAAAGTACATATTCGAAAAGCCTGCTCTGTCTGGGAGAATTGCAAGATGGCAAATGATCTTGACGGAATACGACATTCAGTACACAACCCAGAAAGCCATCAAGGGAAGTGTATTGGCAGACCACCTGGCACATCAGGCCATAGATGACTATCAATCAATGAACTTCGAGTTTCCGGACGAAAGTATCATGATAGTGACTGATTGTGAAGTACCTGGACCGGATGAAGGACCTGAGGAAGGATCCCGATGGTCTATGCACTTTGACGGAGCCTCCAACGCTTTGGGAAACGGTATCGGCGCCATAATCATATCACCTCAAGGCACTCATACTCCACTCATTGCCCGACTATGTTTCAATTGTACCAACAACATGGCGGAGTATGAGGCATGCATCATGGGTCTTCAAGCTGCGATTAACTTAAGGATCAAGTTTCTGAGTGTCTTCGGAGATTCCGCTCTTGTGATCAATCAGATCAAAGGAGAGTGGGATACGAAACATCCGAATCTTATTCCTTACAGAGAATGTGTGTCGACCTTGATCCCCCACTTCACGAAGATAACCTTTGAACACTTCCCAAGAGAGGAGAATCAGCTGGCGGACGCATTAGCTACAATGTTTTCTATGTTCAAGGTCAAATGGGATAATGAGGCTCCCCGAATCATCATCTGGAAACTAGTCGAACCGGCATACTGTTGCGATCTCGAGCCTGAATTGGTGACTGAGAAGCCTTGGTACCATGAGGTGAAGAGATATTTGGAAGCTCAGGAATACCCTGAAGGTGCATCTGTCAACGATAAGAAGTTCTTGAGAAGATTCGCAGCAAAGTTCTTCCTTAGCAACGACATCTTGTACAAGAGAAACCATGATTCAACCTTACTGCGTTGTGTAGATAAGACTGAAGCAGAAAGAATCATGGAAGAGCTACATGAAGGGACCTTCGGTACACATTCCAGTGGACATACAATGGCGAAGAAGATCCTTCGGGCAGGGTATTACTGGTCCACCATGGAAGCTGACTGCTACCAACATTCCAGGACATGCCACAAGTGCCAGATTTATGCAGACAAGGTGCATGTTCCTCCAGTTCCTCTGAATGTTCTGACTGCGCCTTGGCCGTTTGCAATGTGGGGCATAGACATGATCGGTGAGATTAAACCTACGGCATCTAATGGGCATCGCTTCATCCTAGTGGCGATTGATTATTTTACAAAGTGGGTCGAAGCAGCTTCCTACGCTACGGTAACCAAGACTGTTGTGGCACGGTTCATTCGGCATAATCTGATCTGTCGATACGGCGTCCCTGAGAGAATTATTACAGATAACGGTACCAATCTGAATAACAAGATGATCACTGAGCTCTACGAGCAGTTCAAAATACAGCACCACAATTCTTCTCCTTACAGACCGAAGATGAATGGGGCTGTAGAAGCAGCAAATAAAAACATCAAGAAAATCGTGCAGAAGATGACAGTGACTTATAAAGATTGGCACGAGATGTTACCTTTCGCTCTACATGGGTACCGTACCTCAGCTAGGACGTCAACCGGGGCAACTCCTTTCTCCTTGGTTTATGGTATGGAGGCAGTCTTACCGATCGAAGTGCAAATACCCTCTCTCCGGATAATGAAGGATGCAAATCTGAACGAAGATGATTGGATCCAGACACGACTCGATCAACTCAACCTCATTGATGAAAAGAGACTTGCTGCTATCTGCCATGGTCAGACGTATCAAAAACGGATGATCAGGGCATTTAACAAAAAGGTCAGACCACAGGAATATCAAGTTGGGGATCTGGTAATCAAGAGAATCATCCTTCCTCAGAGTGATCCAAGGGGCAAATGGACCCCTACGTACGAAGGGCCATTTGTGGTTAAGCATGTGTTCTCAGGAGGAGCCATGATATTGACCAACATGGATGGTGACGACCTTCCACACCCCGCCAATGCAGACATAGTAAAAAGATACTACGCATAAAAAAAAAAGACCCGCTAGGCTGACATGCCTAGGAAAAAATTAGGGCTTCCCGTCGAACCAAAAAGGTTCGGGCAAAATGAAGGGATGAAAATGAAAAAATCTGTACACCCGGCAAGTCGAAAACCTGAAAAGGCGGCTTGGGCAAAAATGGGTATCCCGGTGGACCGAAAACCCCAAAAGGGTGGTCCAGGCAAAAATTAGGGATAAAGCGTAATACTATGTCTCATTGATCACTTTGCATCCAGAATCCGGTATCTACATCAAGTTCAGACGGCATCGATCAGTCAGCTTCACCTTCAACCAAGGTCATCAAGTGATGAGACACTCAGAGTTATAAAGGCAATAGCAGAGTTGAAACCCAGTGGGATCATTCATATTTCACACAGCTGTTTTATTTTCTCTTGTACAAAATTTGTATAAACTCTCTTGTTCGGCGGCGTTCCTCTTACTAGGACGTCAGCCTCTTGTATACAAAACGCCTATTCACGGGCCATTCAAAATCAATACAAATATATTTTCAGCTAAACGTGCCAAGTGTTTTTCTTTTTCTGTTTTGTTTTGCGAAGAACGTCCAAGGTTCAATTTGTGATATATGCATTGACAATAATGTGCTAACTCATAAATATTTGCATACGAAACAAAGGAATTAATTGCAGGTGACACTAGAAACAGGGGCAATAAAGAGTTGTCTGAGCGGTCTAATTGTTCTATCCTCCAAGGTACCAAGGTAGGTTCAGCTAAAGAACATAACCAGTACATCTTAATTCCCCAGAGAATAAGCCAGCAACATACACACTCTTAACAAGCATCCCCGGCAGTCTTGGTCTAAAAATTGTTCCCCGGCGGCATATCAACATTCAAAGGAATCACTTCCCCAGCATATCAAAACTTCCCCAGGAAAGTCCAATCTAGTTCCCCAGGAAATTTGGAATTCATATCCCCAAGCAATAAGCTTATCCCCAGTATATTCTGGAAGCTTATCCCCTCGCAGAGCACGAACGCGTCGTCCGGCTTGATTTAAAGAGTTATTTCCTTAACTGGATATAACTGGGTTATCCTCAGCCAAAAGCCACTGAAAGAGCGTTCTCGACGAAGTCTTCTTACCCCAGCAAAGTCCATCAACGCTTCCCAACAACAAAGACATCCCCAGCAAATTATTATCAACAATTCAACGAAGTATCTCTCTCCCCCACAGAGTATTGCTTCCCAGCATGATCACCGAAGTATCTCTCTCCCCCACAGAGTATTGCTTCCCAGCATGATCACTGAAGTATCTCTCTCCCCCACAGAGTATTGCTTCCCAGCATGATCACCAGAGTATCTTTTCCCCTCACAGAATCTTCCATTTGCCAAGTTTATTCCGCAACGGAGTCATCTTCTCCTACCGGTATTCTTGCAGTTATCATCCCCAGCGGAAGCAAAATCTATTCTCCAACATCAGCCCAGGAGTGACTTCCCGGCACCCGTCAAGGATTTAATTTCCTAGACGAAAACATACGTTCATAAAACATCACATACATCATTATAGCATGCATAGACGCATTATATCATACAAATCTCATTTATGTTGAGAACATCATTGCTTGACCCATATCATGCATTGCATATGACTGACCTTTACCTTTCAGGAAAGATGCAGTTGAAATTCTCAAACATATTTCAAGACCTAGACCGGGTCAGTTAATCAACTCAAAAGATTTCTTATCCAGTCCAAGGCCTTCTCTAGTCCAGCTAAATCGACTCCCAACAGATTTTTCTGATGAAGACTCAGTAGAAGTTATCCCAGATGGTTCCCTCTCCGACGGTGAGTGAGGCGATCATTCCTTTTCAAGATGGTCCCCTCTCCGACGGTGAGTGAGGTGGTAATTCCTTTCCTTATGTTTCCCTCTCCGACGGTGAGTGAGGTGATAATCTCCCATGGTCCCCTCTCCGACAGTGCGTGAGGTGGTAAGTCCTTTTCAGATGTTTCCCTCTCCGATGGTGAGTGAGGTGATAGTCTCCTATGGTTCCCTCTCTGACGGTGAGTGTGAGGTGGTAATTCCTTTTCAGATGTTTCCCTCTCCGACGGTGAGTGAGGTGATAGTCTCCTATGGTCCCCTCTTCGACGGTGAGTGTGAGGTGGTAATTCCTTTTCAGATGTTTCCCTCTCCGACGGTGAGTGAGGTGATAGTCTCCTATGGTCCCCTCTCCGACGGTGAGTGTGAGGTGGTAAGTCCTTTTCAGATGTTTCCCTCTCCGACGGTGAGTGAGGTGATAGTCTCCTATGGTCCCCTCTCCGACGGTGAGTGTGAGGTGGTAATTCCTTTTCAGATGTTTCCCTCTCCGACGGTGAGTGAGGTGATAGTCTCCTATGGTCCCCTCTCCAACGGTGAGTGTGAGGTGGTAATTCCTTTTCAGATGTTTCCCTCTCCGACGGTGAGTAAGGTGATAGTCTCCTATGGTCCCCTCTCCGACGGTGAGTGTGAGGTGGTAATTCCTTTTCAGATGTTTCCCTCTCCGACGGTGAGTGAGGTGATAGTATCCTATGGTCCCCTCTCCGACGGTGAGTGTGAGGTGGTAATTCCTTTTCAGATGTTTCCCTCTCCGACGGTGAGTGAGGTGATAGTCTCATATGGTCCCCTCTCCGACGGTGAGTGTGAGGTGGTAATTCCTTTTCAGATGTTTCCCTCTCCGACGGTGAGTGAGGTGATAGTCTCCTATGGTCCCCTCTCCGACGGTGAGTGTGAGATGGTAATTCCTTTTCAGATGTTTCTCTCTCCGACGGTGAGTGAGGTGATAGTCTCCTATGGTTCCCTCTCCGACGGTGAGTGAGGTGGTAATTCCTTTTCAGATGTTTCCCTCTCCGACGGTGAGTGAGGTGATAATTCCTTATAGATTATAATTTCCTATAGTTCCCTCTCCGGCGGTGAGTGAGGTGATTCCCTTTCAGATTATAATTGCCTATGGTTCTCTTCCCGATACTGCAAAGATGGTAATTCCCGCTAAGATTTTTTCTCAACGAGCGTTGTTGAAGTTAAAGTCACCCAAGGTTCTCTTACCGTTCATGCTAAGGTAGTAATCATCCCTGGTTCATTCATCATCTTTTGAAGCTCCAGATCCAGCTCCTGTAACCAGTCAGGACATATCTATATCAAGCATCTGAAATCAGCTCCTGCAACGTGTCAGGTACTCATTGTTTCTTTTGCAGGAATGCAGGTTCTCGCTAAGGAATCTCTTACGCGATCAACATCCAGATGGCATCTATAAGCCCATCATCCTATCCAGCAACCTCTAAATGGCATCCATAAGCCCATTCCACCATCACTGCTACTATGTGAGCGCAAATTTCTGGGCACTCTAGTGTTCAATCATCTTCTACCCTCGGATTACGAAAGGCACGTCAGCCAATCTGCATCCTCGGGTCTAAGAAGATTGAACAGGGGCAACTGTTGTACCCCAAAATTTGCCCTCCCATATTTTTCAAAGATCTGCAAAGTCAAGCTTCAAAATTCCCCAAGGGTTGCACAGTGCAAAGATCTCCTATACAGTCAAAACTAGGGTTTGTGTGCTGATCAAGAAAATGAAGTGTTCAAAGGTCCAATCAAGTCTCACATGCCTACAAATATGGTCAAGCATCCTCATATCAAGTTTCAAGACATTCAGCTCAAAATTGCACAGTCAAAACCCTAATTGCACTACAGTCAACTGTAGGGGCAAAATGGTCATTTGACAGTCAAAAGTTCAAATTTTTGGTCAACATATCATTTTGAAGCCACAAACATCATTTGATCAATGCTTGATCATGATTCTCAAAATTTGGCTCAGAAATCATCAAAAGGCAAAAGTTTCCTTATGTGGACAGTTGAAAAAGTCAACTGAAATTGACCAGGGCATAACTTTCACATGGATTATCAGAAAAATTCCATCCAAAGCTCATTTTGAAGAGAAAGACATTTCCTACAACTCATCTTCATACTTCAAGTCCAAGAAATGCTCTCACAAAAAGTTATCAATTTCAACAATATAGGTCATTTTCAAAAGTCAACAAAAAGGGACTTTAAGTCAAAGGCCATAACTTTAGATTGGTAAATCAAAATGACATGGGACCAAAGGCATTGGTTAGAGGACTCAAAGACCTTTCCAAAATGTCCAAGAACATGAGAAAAGCTTAAAAATTGAGCAAGTTATGCCTTGTGGAAGTTGGGAAATGTTTGGATATTTTGAAAAGTCAACATTACTTCAAATGACCTAAAATTGCTAATGGGCCCATTTTTCTTCCATGATTCATCATTCCAAGCATGTGCACGACCACTTGGCCCAAAGGGAAGTATTTTCTCATTTTTTATTTATTTATTTGAATTTTTATTTATATTAATTCATTTAAATCAATTAAATATGTGAAAAATACTTAATTTAATCTAACAAATCTTTTTGCACATGTTTTAGACTCAATAATTCGTGCACATTCAAATATGGGAAGATTTGGTTTGATTGGATCCTAATTGACACAAAATTGCATGGAAAAAGATATGAAAAAAATCTTAAAGAATCAAATTTTCAAAAGCCATGAATGCATTGGATTTGTGCTACTTTTCTTGACCTAATTCACTCAATACAAATGCTAGAACACAACCTTAATGCAAACACACACGCAGCTGCTCATAATACTCCATTGCAAACTTGAATTTTTCTCTAAAGAACTCAAATCTGAAAAACACTTTTTAGGTGGATTCAAGACACAAAACCTATCCCATTAGCTTCCTTGAGCAATATAGGACGTATTCTGATCAAAAACCTCAAGCCTTACGCGTTGAAACGGTATACAGAAGTCACTCTTGTTCCATTTTTTTTCATTATCGTGTTTCAATATTTACGCACATTCATGGCATTCTAATTATACATTCATGATCAGGGAAAGATTTGCAAGCTAACTAATATGATTAATTGCGTTTTTATGCTGTATACACGATTTCACCATGTTTGAGTTTTAGGGTTTTCAGAGGTTGGAATTGGGGATTTTCAAACAAGGAAAAATTGAGACTCCAAACCACCACCATTAGATTCAGCAGGTCTGGACGAAGAAGACACCATGCTCGCGCCTAATTTATGAACACTATAGGCCTAATCGCTATTTTCTCAAAAACGGCCTAAAAGAACATTCATAAAACCGTTGCTTAATATTTTATGTTTCAGGGATGATGAAGAAGATAAGTCCGTGGCACACGCTGATTGGCTTGTTCAAAAATTCGCGCGCGTTTCCAAGCATTAACCCACTTTCTTTTATATTATTTGTTTGTTTATTATATAACAAATGCGTTGTAGTGGTCCAGTGGCGAGCGAGAACGTTGGCAATGTATATGACCTGGGTTCGAGCCCCAGGTCTACGTTATTTCCATATTCTTTTCCAATTCATCATCACATGCAGGCATCATATTGAGGACCATCATGTTCCTTCATCATCCAGTCATCCACGTGCACATTGGAATCAGATCAAAGGCTGAAAATTGGAGAGCACGCTACGCCCTAGTCAACGCACCACACGTGATTCAAAAAAGTCTACCAGGCCTTGCTAAATGGGCCAGATTGCTAAGGCCAAAACCTCCATATTGGGGTCTGAACCCCCCCTGGTTTGCAATTCTCTTATTTTTCTTATGTCTTATTTTCAATTATTTTTTTTATTCTCTTTATTGTTTTTGATTTAATTAATTATTTTTACAAAATATAAAAAGTGCATAAAAATCAAAAAAGAGAAAAAATACAATAAATATTTTTGTTTTAATATTTTCATGAATAAATTGGCATGTAATTAATTAGTTTAAATTAGGGTTCCAATATTAATTCCTTTCATAAAAAATCTAAAAAATGTAGAACTAGGTTTAATAGATGTTTTATTCTTTTTTTAATTTTTCTTTTTCACAATAATGTTATTTATTTTATTTATTTTCATAATTAAAATTGTATAAAAAATTAGGTTTAATTTAGGTTAAAGTTTAATGCTTTCTTAATAAATTAAAATAAAGTAGAATTAGGGTTAGTAGTTAATTTTAATTAATTCTTTCTTTTTTCTATTAAATCTTAAAAATACCAAAAAAAACAAAAACAATTTCTTTTCTTAAATTAATTAATTCATGTAATTTTAATATTTTGCAAAAGGGTCCAACGCCCTCGTTTCGTTCTTAATTTCTTGTTTATTCGCATATTTATTTTATGTCATTTAAATAATTATGTACCTCTCCCGAAGCCTTGTAATTACTTCTCGCACTTTTAATTTCTTTATTTTCTGTCAAATCGGGTCCTGGTTAATTTTGGCGATGTGGACCCGCGCCATTTGTAATAGCTTTAGATTTACTTTTCCTCGCATTTTTAACTGTTAAACAAAGCATGCAAGAATGAATGGCCTTAAATAAAAACAAGCGTAGAACACCAATGACATGACAAAAGACAAAAATAACTGAAAACGACACACAAATCACACACCACCCCTAGGGTACGCCTCACTGTTGCCTTGCCTCGAAAGGTGATCGTCGAGTAGAGGATGTCTTAGTAAGTCCTCATGATCCGGGAACCTTGCATGAGGGTAGCTTCTAAGGTGTCTTCCCATTGCTCTGGTGATCACCATGTCCCGAACCTCGAATTGACCCGAACACCTCCAACGGTGGTGCTACCTACCTCTCGATGGTAGGATGGCACTACCTTAAGGACATTTACACAGACTAATTCCTTAGGGTAGGTAGACAAGTCTAGATACTTGCTCTAATTTCAAAACAAATTCAAAAATACTTTTCACACCAACACATTTTCAAAAGCTTTCGAAAGCAATTTTTCAAACACTCTTGAGGACTGATACAAGAGTCGAACTGAAATTTTCAAAGAAACTTTTTTAAAACCCACAATTGAAAAGCAAACAAACCATTTTTGAAAACACAAGTGAGCAAGTATCTAAGAGCCCATGGATAACCATGGATAGAAAGGGTGCTAACACCTTCCCTTTCTATAACCTACCTCCCGAACCGAGAGCAATCTCTTTAAGGAATTTTTCTGTGCTTTTGTCCTTTCCATTTGGAGAAAATAAAAGACGGTGGCGACTCTTGCTTCCGCGACATTTCGCGAACCAGCGTTAAACAGTCAGTTCCAGATCCACCGATCACAGAACTGGCGACTCTGCTGGGGACAATCTTATAAAGTGGGGTGTACCTTAGGGTTAGTTCATAACTGTGTTTTCAATTGTATTGATTTGCTTGCTTTAAATTGTGGGACTGTCTTGGGAGTTCCATAGATCCTAACCCGGATCTGGGGATACCTTCTTAGAAAGTAGCAACAAGGCTGTGAGGGAACTGTGCGGGGTATACCGACATGGTTGAAACAGTCTGCTACGTTGATGTGGCACTTTGGTGTGTACCGGTAACCCTTGAGTTCAGTCAAGGAGAATACGGGGCCTCCGCGTGGTGCCGTGAAGCATCAACAGACCTTAGGAACCTTAATTGAACTATCTTGGCCTCTTTAGGGTAGTGAGATAACTGACTTTGGTGCAGTCCGAGGTTGGTTGATACTCGATACTACACTCAATTGAGGGTTGCTTTCCTGGAATATTTCGGTCGCCAGTTCAGTGGCTAAATCGAAACGATGAACAATGAAAGCAATCCCGTGATATTGGGAACCTTAGAACCCGGTTACTTTGATTAGGGCAGGTTGAACCCACCAACTTCAAGAGGGTACTACCCAGACCCCATGCTGGCCTTAAACCTTAAGGGCTTGTCTTGTGTGCCTCACATGTTTGTCTTTGTAAATATCTGTGGTGTGTTTAATCATAGCATCATGACATCATCCAACATCATATGCATTGACTAACCATTTCAGGGGTTCGAATTTTCATCTTTGTTCTTGTTTTGTAGGACATGGAAACTGTTCGTAGAAAGACAATTCAAATCAGTCTTGTAAGGATCCCTCCTCAGCTTAAGGAGCTTATATCCAGGATTCCCGAGAACTCTTCATTCAGTGAAAGACATGGAAGCCTCATCAGCTTGGTCAACACCAACATTGAGGAAGATATGATAAAGGTCCTGTTCCAGTTCTTTGACCCTCTGCATCACTGTTTCACCTTCTTGGACTATCAGTTGGTACCTACATTGGAGGAGTTCTCCCGGCTCCTGAAGATCCCTATCCTTGATCAGCTACCCTTCAACAGTACAGAAAAGGAACCTAAGCTTGAAGAGATTGCTAAAGCCTTGCACCTACAGGCATCTGACCTCAAGGGACATTGGGAAGTTAGAAGTGGTATCAAAGGGTTCTTAGCTAGGTTTCTGTTTGAAAAGGCCCATGAATGTTGGAACTCCCTTGACTTGCAAGCTTTTGAAGAGGTTGTGGCCCTCCTTGTCTATGGTTTGGTGTTGTTCCCTAATCCAGATCAGCTTATTGATATCAGTGCTGTTCAGATCTTTATGTCCAGGAATCATATACCTACGTTGCTGGGGGACATCCTTCACTCATGTTACACTCGAACCATGAGAAAAAGAGGTGTCCTTATGTGTTGCACTCCTCTCCTGGGAAGGTGGTTTATTTCGCACCTTCCACAATCAGTCTTGAAGAATGAGCGGGGTTTGAGATGGTCACAACGGTTGATGACTCTTACGCATGCATATATACATTGGTGCCCTAGGTCCAGAGAAGATGTCACTATCATTGATCGTTGCGGGGAGTACCCTAATGTTCCTTTACTTGGAATCAGAGGAGGTATTACTTACAGCCCATGCCTGGCTTGGAGACAGTTTGGTTATGCTCGGAGGGATGGTCCTCATGACATGTTAATCCCTGACATAGTTTTTGACTTCGACAATGATACTCAAGGACTTCGCCAGAGATTTATCAGGGCCTGGAGGATGCCAAGTAGGATATACAACAAGACACTGGGGCACAGGAACTCCATCCCTTTGGAGCCTTATCTCAAGTGGGTACGCGCCCGTTCCCAGAAGTTAGTGATGCGTTATCCCCATATGCTCCCAGTAATCAAAGAGCCAGTCTTGGAAGGGGAATTGTCCTACACTATTCAGCACCCTGATATGCCCACATCCTGGGAAGAGATGCAGAAGAGCTGGATCCAGCTTAAGGAGGAAAGGAATTCTCTTGAGACTAGCCTACATGCCAGTGAAGGGAAGGTCTTGGAGCTCACCCGCCTGTTGCATGAGGAGAGGAATCTCAACACTTACATAGCTCCAAAGAGGATGCGCAGCATATTTTGGGATTGATTTGATTTTTGTACTTTTGCCCATGAGGCTTTGATGTATTAAACAATGATTTCTCTAATGATAACGTGTGTTCCTTTTTGTCTACAACAAAGTTGAATTTTCGAACCCTTGAATGCATTGCATAAACACATCTCATTCATCATGTGCATAGCAGGTCTTTCCTCTTTTCAGGTTGCTTACAGTTCTTCGCTGTTTATTTCAGCATCATGAATCCCGAATCTGCATCAACTGAGACATCAATCAAGGCTCTTCAGGTGCAGAATGCACAATTCCAGGAATTAATCAAGGGTTTGGCCCAGGGCCAAGAAGAATTGAAGGCTATGCTCCTGAAGAAGGAGAAGAAGAAGAAGAGAAGAACTGTTCTATTCAACTCGAGTCGAAGGTTTGGCAATACTCTGCAGCATGAAGAGGCTGGTTCTTCTGTTGGCAAGAGTCCTTCTCAGGCAGAAGCAAGGGTTCCTAGTCCGGTAGTCTCCGACAACGAGACTGATTTTGATGAAGAGCAGTACCCACCTGCAGACGACAAATACAAGCAACTGGAGGACAGGTTGAAAGCTATGGAGGTTCAACAGGTACCTGGGCTGGATTTCGGAGATCTGGGTTTGTCAACTGGTGTGATCATCCCTCACAAGTTCAAAGCACCATCCTTCTCTAAGTATGACGGGGCGTCTTGTCCCAAGCTGCATCTAAGGTCCTATGTTCGGAAAATTCAACCGTACTCTGCGGATAAGAATTTGTGGATCCACTTCTTCCAGGAGAGTCTTTCAGGGACTCATCTCGAATGGTTCTATCAGCTGGATGTGACCAAGGTTCGTAACTGGGAGGAGTTGGCTACTGCTTTCTATAAGCAGTATCAATATAATGCCGACCTTGCCCCCACACGTACCCAACTCCAGGGTATGTCGGTAGGTGCAAGCGAAGGTTTTAAAGAGTACGCTCAGAAGTGGAGAGACCTGGCTGGCAGGGTGCAGCCACCTTTGACTGATCGGGAGCTGGTAGACATGTTCTTGGGGACCCTATCTGGGCCATTCTTCAACCATCTCATCGGGAATTCATCTGCAGGGTTCACTGATCTGATTCTAACTGGAGAGAGAATTGAGGCTGGGTTAAAGTCTGGGAAGATTCCGAAGGGTGCATCATCTAGTTCTGAGAAGAAACCCTTCAAGAAGGAGTCTAGTGCCGTGTATGTCTCTAAGAGATCAGAGAGACCTGAGCGCCGCCAATCTGTCAGTGCGGTAATGATTGCTAAGCCTGTTGCCGCTCCTCGGCCGACCAATCCTCAAAGGGCTGAAAGACCCCGGAGGGAGTTTACCCGGTTAAGCATGACCCTATCACAGATCCTGCCACAGTTGCTATCCACCAATTTGGTGACTGTCAGGGAGGCTCCGAAGTTCCCCAATACTGCATCTCCTAAGTACAACCCGAATGCTCGTTGTGCTTACCATTCAGATAGCCCGGGGCATGCCACTGATGACTGTTGGGCATTAAGGAACAAGCTGCAAGACCTTATTGACGCCAAGGAGGTACAGTTTGAGGCCTCTGAGAAGCCTAATGTAGTGACAGCTCCCCTGCCTGCTCATGGAGTGAATGCTATTGGGGACGAAGAGGAAGTTGATGAAGCTGAGTTTGATAGCTGGATCTATCCGGCAACCGACGGTGGACTTAACAATTGGAGTGCAAAAGACAATCTCCCTATTTCTCTTGTTACTGAGTAATGAATTCTTATGTTTTGTTATTTTGTAATAAACAATAACTAAACTCTTTGGCCCGGTGTCTTACCCGAGGCACCGTGGTTCTATTTGTGAGGGCATATAAATTGTCATTTCATATATCATGAATGAAAATCTTGGACGTATTTTCGCATTGCAAATATTGTGCTCCTTTTCTGTCTTTCTTTCCTTTACATATATTTCAAAACAACTGTATTTACACACACACTCACTCATACAGGTTTCAATCCACTCTGGATCTCACTGATAACAACTCTGCTACTGCCAATTATGACTTCGAAAATCCGATCAACTTAGCCGAAGACGAGGGTGAAGATGATTGCGAAGTGCCTGGCGAGCTTGCAAGACTGTTGCTTCAGGAAGAGAGGGCAATTCAACCCCATGAAGAGCCGGTGGAAACAATAAACTTGGGTACTGAAGCAGACAGGAAAGAGGTAAAGATTGGTGCCAACCTAGAGCTCAGCGTGAAGCAACGGTTAACCAAGATGCTGCATGATTATATGGAGATCTTTGCCTGGTCCTACGAAGACATGCCCGGGTTGGATACCGATATTGTGGTCCATCACTTGCCAACTAAGGAAGACTGCCCTCCAGTTAAGCAAAAGGTCCGTCGGATGCGTCCAGAGATGTCTGAAAAGATTAAAGCCGAGGTCATGAAATAGTTTGACGCCGGGTTTCTTGCAGTGACTTCTTACCCCCAGTGGGTTGCTAATGTGGTGCCGGTACCTAAAAAGGACGGTAAGGTCAGAATGTGTGTCGATTACAGGGATCTGAACAGGGCCAGCCCCAAGGATGACTTCCCTTTACCCCACATTGATGTCCTTGTTGATAACACAGCTCAGCACAAGGTGTTCTCTTTCATGGATGGTTTCTCAGGTTACAATCAGATTAGGATGGCACCTGAAGACATGGAGAAGACTACATTTGTTACTCAGTGGGGCACCTTCTGTTACAAGGTCATGCCATTTGGATTAAAGAACGCTGGGGCAACCTACCAACGTGCCATGGTTGCTTTATTTCATGACATGATCCATCATGAGATAGAAGTGTATGTTAACGACATGATCGCTAGGTCCCAGACTGAGGAAGAGCACCTAGATCATCTGCAGAAATTGTTTGACCGGTTGAAACTATACAAGCTGAGATTGAACCCGAACAAGTGCACCTTCGGGGTGAGATCTGGGAAGTTGCTAGGCTTCGTGGTCAGTGACAAGGGCATTCAAGTGGACCCTTCTAAGGTCAAAGCTATTCAAGAGATGCCCGTCCCTAAGACAGAGAAGGAAGTCAGAGGCTTTTTAGGACGCCTGAATTACATCGCTCGATTCATCTCACACCTGACTGCTACCTGTGAGCCAATCTTCAAGCTGCTGAAGAAAGATCAGGTAGTACGTTGGAACGATGAATGTCAGGCTGCTTTTGACAGAATCAAAGAGTATCTCCAAGAACCACCTATCCTTATGCCACCGGTTGAAGGGAGACCTCTGATACTATATCTGACAGTGCTTGACAATTCAATGGGGTGTGTGCTGGGGCAGCATGACGAGTCTGGCCGAAAAGAGCATGCCATTTATTACCTTAGCAAAAAGTTTACCGACTGTGAGACCCGATACTCACTGCTTGAGAAAACTTGCTGCGCTTTGGTATGGGCTGCTCGCCGGCTGAGACAGTATATGCTGACTCACACTACCTTGTTGATCTCAAAGACTGATCCTATAAAGTACATATTCGAAAAGCCTGCTCTGTCTGGGAGAATTGCAAGATGGCAAATGATCTTGACGGAATACGACATTCAGTACACAACCCAGAAAGCCATCAAGGGAAGTGTATTGGCAGACCACCTGGCACATCAAGCTGTAGATGACTATCAGTCCATGAACTTCGAATTTCCGGATGAAAGCATCATGATAGTGACTGACTGTGAAGTACCTGGACCGGATGAAGGACCTGAACCAGGATCCCGATGGTCTATGCATTTTGACGGAGCCTCCAATGCTTTGGGTCACGGTATTGGCGCCATAATCATATCTCCACAAGGTACCCATACTCCACTCACTGCACGGCTATGTTTCAACTGTACCAACAATATGGCGGAGTATGAGGCGTGCATCATGGGTCTTCAAGCTGCGATCGACCTAAGGATCAAATTTCTGAGTGTCTTCGGAGATTCCGCTCTTGTGATCAATCAAATCAAAGGAGAGTGGGATACGAAACATCCCAACCTGATTCCTTACAGAGAATGTGTGTTGACCCTGATCCCCCACTTCACAGAGATAACCTTTGAACACTTTCCAAGAGAAGAGAATCAGTTGGCGGACGCGTTAGCTACAATGTCTTCAATGTTCAAGGTCAAATGGGATAATGAGGCTCCCCGGATCATCATCTGGAAACTGGACGAACCGGCATACTGTTGTGATCTCGAGACTGAATTGGTAACTGAGAAGCCTTGGTACTATGAGGTGAAGAGATATTTGGAAACTCAGGAGTACCCGGAAGGTGCATCCATCAATGATAAGAAATTCCTGAGAAGGTTCGCAGCCAAGTTCTTCCTTAGCAACGGCATCTTGTATAAGCGGAACCATGATTCAACCTTACTGCGTTGTGTGGATAAGACTGAAGTAGAAAAGATCATGGAAGAGCTACATGAAGGAACCTTTGGTACGCATTCCAGTGGACACACTATGGCTAAGAAAATCCTACGGGCAGGATACTACTGGTCCACAATGGAAGCTGACTGCTACCAACATTCCAGGACATGCCACAAGTGCCAGATCTATGCAGACAAGGTGCATGTTCCTCCGGTTCCCCTGAATGTTCTGACTGCGCCTTGGCCGTTTGCAATGTGGGGCATAGACATGATCGGCGAGATTAAACCTACGGCATCCAATGGACATCGCTTCATCCTAGTGGCGATTGATTATTTTACGAAGTGGGTTGAGGCAGCATCCTATGCTACGGTAACCAAGACTGTTGTGGCACGGTTCATTCGGCACAACCTGATCTGTCGGTACGGTGTCCCTGAGCGGATTATTACAGACAATGGTACCAATATGAACAACAAGATGATCGCTGAGCTCTGCGAACAGTTCAAAATACAGCACCACAATTCTTCTCCTTACCGACCGAAGATGAATGGGGCTGTAGAGGCAGCAAATAAGAACATCAAGAAAATCGTGCAGAAGATGACAGTGACTTATAAGGATTGGCACGAGATGTTACCGTTCGCTCTACATGGGTACCGTACCTCAGCTAGGATGTCAACCGGGGCAACTCCTTTCTCTCTGGTTTATGGTATGGAGGCAGTCTTGCTGATCGAAGTGCAAATACCCTCTCTCCGGATAATGAAGGATGCAAATCTGAACGAAGATGATTGGATCCAGACACGACTCGATCAACTCAACCTCATTGATGAAAAGAGACTTGCTGCTATCTGCCATGGTCAGACGTATCAAAAACGGATGATCAGGGCATTTAACAAAAAGGTCAGACCACAGGAATATCAAGTTGGGGATATGGTAATCAAGAGAATCATCCTTCCTCAGAGTGATCCAAGGGGCAAATGGACCCCTACGGGAAGCCCTTATTTTTGCCTAGGCCAGTCAACCTAGCGGGTCTTTGATTATGAGTAGTATTTTTTTGACTATGTCCACGTTCTCGGAGCGCAGGGAGTTGTCACTGTCGGTAGGGTTGTGTTGCCATACTACCAGAAGATGTCTGATCATGCAAGATTCGTTGATGGAATTCATGTCCAATGCCCCAATTGATTCTGATGGAGATTTGGCACTGGCTATTTGGTATTTTGAGAGATTCCTTGAATCTTGACTTGACTGCCCCAGAGGATGGACAATGGCCATGTCCGCCCCTTGGTTGGAAGTGTTTTTTCCACTTGAGGTGACTCTTTTTTGTTGAGAAGGTTTTTGTTCACTAGATATTCGTCGTGCGAATTTCTCTGCTGTTTGAACAAATAGTCATATGCAAACAATGTTATTTTAAGAATGCAAAGCTTATGTCTGTCTTGAAGTTTTTGAAAATGCAGTTTTCAATAAAACAAGTGATTTTTTGTAAAATGTGATGTCAACTCGGGATTTTACAGTGAGCCCTACAGGAGTCAGGATACCTTTTGTAACAGTATGCTTTCGAACTAACCCATGCTTCACCTAGGACTTTTAAGGGTTATAACGTGGCCTGGTTCACTGTTTAAGAAACAAAGGATAAAGGCTCAAATTTTATTTGTACCCACCCGTTCTTCGTGATGTTCTTCGATCCTAAACTCAGCTAATTTAGATCCCGTTTGAGTCTTTGCTCTGATATTCCGGTGATGGTTCGGATACTGATAGTTTATTTTAAATAGGCAGTCATTTTTTTTGTGGAGGGTTTGTAGGACCTCTTTCGTTTTGATTTTATTATCCCTATTTTTTGCCTGAACTGTTTCTTTTGTGATTACAGTCAGCGGGATGCCCCAATTTTGTAAGTCTCCTTCATAGGTTTTGACTTAATGGGCTTTTATTTCTGAAAGATGACGACTGCCTGTTTTGACGATTATAGGGAACCATCACCGTTTTTTTGTTTTGGAGGGACTCCTTTGATGCCATTCATTGTGCACCTGGATCAACTGAGAGAACTACCCTGCCCCAGGTTATGATTAAGGGTTTTAATTTTCGAAAAGAAAAAATCCAACTTCTTTGGCTCAAAGGGGTTGACTAGGGATTATCTTCCTTATAACTCCACTGTTTAGGATTTGAAACAATGTCTGTACCTCATCAGTGGGGTCTGTTCAAAAGCATACTGTAAAGATCATGGTATAGTTTTCGTCATCCTCCCTCAAAAGGCTTAGAATTTTTTTTAATCGAGAGTTGAATCATCATAAAAAATTAAAGCAATTTGAATATGGTGAATACGAATGGATTGATTCGAAATAGTCATATGCAATGCATTGATAAAGTAACAAAGTTTGACATGAATAAATGTTTGAACAATCAAAAGAAAATTACAAATTGAAAATTCTAATGAACAAAAGACATTCTCAATGATTTGGTGTAGGATCAGTGATCAAACTTAATCTCCTTGGCATCAATCAAGTCTTGGATCTTATTCTTCAAACTCCAACAGTCGTCGGTGTCATGCCCCGGACTGTCAGAATGGTAGGCACATCTCACACTCGGGTTATACTTGGAAGAGGAAGTATCAGGATTTTGAGGAGGATCCTTTAGTGTGATCAGTTTCACCTTCAGCAATTGTTGTAACGCTTGAGACAAAGGCATGTTGATGTCAGTATACTGCCTTTTTTGATATCTTACCCTACGCCTATTGCTCTGCCTTTGTTGAACAGGCGTGGGATCAGAGATCTGGGTTGCCCCTACATGTTGATCATGACGACTCTTTTTACCAGACACAACATTGGACTCTTTTTTTCCATTGTAGGGCTTTTTCTGAGTATCAGAAGGTGTAGCTTCTTGAATCTTCCCGCTTTTGATGCCAGCTTCAATTCTTTCACCAGTCAAGATAAGGTCTGTAAACCCGGCTGAAGAATTCCCAATCAAATGGTTGAAGAATGGACCAGACAGGGTCCCCAAGAACATATCAACAAGTTCACGGTCAGTTAAAGGTGGCTGCACCCTTCCAGCAAGGTCTCTCCACTTTTGAGCATACTCTTTAAATCCTTCACCCGTCCCTAGTGACATACCCTGGAGTTGGGTACGCGTAGGAGCGAGGTCGGAATTATATTGATACTGCTTATAGAATGCAGTAACCAAATCTTCCTAGTTGCGGATACTGACCCCATCCAACTGATAGAACCATTCGAGTTGAGTCCCTGAAAGACTATCCTGAAAGAAATGGATCCACAAATTCTTGTCAGTTGTGTAAGGTTGGATCTTCCTTACGTATGACCGGAGGTGCAGCTTTGGACAGGAAGCTCCGTCGTATTTGGCAAAAGCAGGTGCTTTGAACTTATGGGGAATCACCACCCCAGAGGATAAGCCTAGGTCTCCAAAGTCCAACCCGGGCACATTCTGTATCTCCATAGCACTTAAGCGGTCCTCTAGCTCTTTATACCTATCCTCAGCAGGAGGGTACTGTTCTTCATCATAATCCGTCTCGTTGTCGAAGACCACGGGACTAGGAACCCTTCTCTCTTGTGGGCTGTCTTTTCCTACAGATGAAGTGGCCAGATCAACCTCATTCTGCAGTCCATTCCCAAATCTGCGTCCAGTGTTGAACAAGACGGTCCTCTTCTTCTTCTTCTTCCTTTCCTTCAGAATCAGAGTCTTAAAATCCTGTTGACCCTGGGCTAGGCTCATAACCAACTCTTGGAACTGGGCATTCTGGGCCTGGAGGGCCTTGATAGCTTGTTCAGTGGAAGGTTCAGTAGACATGATGATTGCTGAAATAAACAGTGAAGAAGATAAGTGACCTGTAAAAGGGGTACCTGTAATGCTATGATATGTATGATATATGCATGCAATGTTTTCAAGGATCTCGCGGGGTAAACAAAGAAACTTGTTAGAATTTGAATCTGGTAGCTTGATTGAAGGAACTTCATGTTGTTGAGAGTCCTTCTTCAATAGTCAAGCTCACCATATCGAGTGGGTCATAGCCCCTGACTCAAGTTATCATGTTTTGATCTCCAAACAACCTTGGCTAGAGGAAAATAAATCCCCTTTGCCCCTTGCTATACATTTGGTTCATCATGACCTGCATCACAAACCCTTGAGATCCTTGAAATGAGTTAGTACTTATGCAATATGTATGCAATGTTATGACGTTATGATGTTATGATAAAGGCACACCACAAGTATTCACAAAAGGCAAACATGGTAAGGCACACAAGTCACACAAAAGAGCCCTTAGATTTCAGGCCAGCATGAAGTTCAGGTACTACCCTCTTTCAGTTTCAGTTGGTTAAGACCTGTCCTAAAAATAGTAACCGGGTTCTAGAGGATCTCAATATCACTGACTACCCTCGATCGTTCATAATTCCAGTTTGGCAACCTTTTCTTGCGGCTGGAACCATCGTGAGAGTTTAGCCTCAATGAGTGTAGCATATTGCTACTGTTCTATGGCCAAGTTGGTCAATTTAAGGTTCTAAGGTCAGCTGGTGCTTAATGACTCCTCAGAAGGCCCATATTCTCCTCGTTCCAACACAAGGGATATCGGTACAGACTAAGGTGTCACACCAATGTAGCTACTGCTTCACCTGTGTCGGTCTACGCCGGACAGGTCTCTCACAGTTTATTGCTACTTACCTAAAAAAGGGTACCCCAGATCCGGGTTAGGATCTATGAAACTCCAATACAAGCCCACAAAATTAAAGCATACAAGGCATACAATTGAAAACATAAGTGATCTTATCCTAAAGTACACCTCACTTATAATGTCCCCAGCAAAGTCGCCAGTTCTGTGATCGGTGGGAATAGAACTGACTGTTTTGGAATGCTGGTTCGCGTTTGCGTTTCGCAAAATGTCGCGGTAAGCAAGAGTCGCCACCGTCTTTTATTTTCTCCAACAAGGAAAGGACAAAAGCACAACAAAATTCCTTTTCGAGATGTTTCTCAGTTCGGGAGGTAGATTATAGAAAGGGAAGGTGTTAGCACCCTTTCTATCTGTGGTTATCCACGGGCTCTTAGGTACTTGCTCACTATGTTTTCAAAAGATTTTTGCTTTTCTTGTGTTTGTGGGTTTTGAAAAAGTTTGTTTGAAAACTCCGATTTAACTCTTGTATTTGTCCTCAAGAGTGTATGAAGTGTTTGTTTGAAAACTTTTGTAAGAAAAGTGTAGGTGCGAAAAGTATTTTTGTTTTGTTTTGAAAGAGCAAGTACCTGAGAACCTCTACCTACTCAAAAGAAATTAAGCTGTGTAAATGTCCTTTAGACAGTACTATCCCACTATTGAGAAGTAGGTAGCACCGTCGTTGGAGTTTTTCGGGTCAATTCGATTATAGGGACATGTGGTCACCAAAGCAATAGGAGGACGCCTTAGCGGTAACCCTAGTGTCCTAGATCCTTTTTTATCTAGGCAACCGTTCCGAGGCAACTTTGATCTTTAGACAGAAGGGCGACCTCTAAAACACCCTATACTCAATGACCACGTCGAGGCAACCAAGTGAGGCGTACCCTAGGGGTGGCATGTGCGAGTGTGTCAGGATTCAGTTAAGTTATCTTTGCACATGTTATGGTGAGCTACGGGTTGATTTTAATTTCAGAGATAAGTCCTGTCATGCATAGCCTAATTAACATACATCTAGCAGTTAAATATTGCGGAAAGTAAATCTACGCTATTACAAGGCGTCGGGTATTTACATCGCCAAAAGCAAACCCTTGAAAAGTAAATTGCGGAAAATTAAAGGAAAGCGATAAAAAGTCCTAATTAAAACTATTACATCCTCTGAACAATTACATAATATGGATAAAAAATTAATCAAGAATAATCGCATGCGAGAAAAATTGAATCGGGGAAGTCTTTAGGGTTTTGACCCTTTTTGAGAAAGAAAGAAGTTTTTTGTTATTTTATACTTAATTAAATTAAACCTAAAACTAATTAATTAATTAAAAGAAATATTTTTTTGGTTTTTTAATGTTTTAAGGAAATAAATAAAAAATAGTCAAAAGTTAGTAAAAACCCTAATTCTATGTTAATTTTATTTATTGTAAAAAAAAAGTTAAAATTAACCCTAATTAAACTAAATTAATGATGTTAGTATTTATTTACAAAAATAATAAATTAAGGGTGAAATTAATAAATAATAATAATAAAAATATTATATTTTAGTTTTTCTGATTTTATTATGAAAATAATTAATTATTTTTGTTAGTGAAAATAATAATAATTAATAATAGTGAAAACAATTAAATATAAAATATAAAAGAAGAAAGAAAAAAAATAAAACCCATGGGGTGTTGGGCCCAGGAGGAGGTATCTTTGGCAATTTTCAGGCCCACTAACTGCAAGCCCTTTTGACTTTCCTGCTTCTCCATGGCGCGTGTTGACTGGGAGTACAATGGTGATCATCCAGCTTTGGCCACTGGATCTATGCTGGAAGACACCTGGCGCGTTGATAACTGGAGGTATATGATGGACCTCATTATGAAACCTGCATGTGAATATTCAAAGGAAAAGGAAATAAAGGTTTTGGGGGACCTGGAATTCGAACCCAGGTCCCAATGCTTCCAGGCCAACGCACCAACCACTACGCCACTTGCATGCTTTTGATATTAGAATAAAAGACAATTATTATATGTGAAACAAACTAAAACGCTGTAAATAAAAAAGTAAACGCGCGTATTTTTGAATAAGCCAATGGGACGCTAACACCTCATCATCTTCTTCGCTTGTACCTGCAAAAATAACATTAGATAGCGGGGGTTTTTAACCCCCACAATATGCTGCGAGGTAAAATAGCGATTAGAGCTACAGCAAGCATAAATATTTCGCGATAGGTGGGTTAAGTTCGTCTGGTCCTCACGAATTCAGTCATATATCTTATAAGTCCTAATTTTTCCTGGATTACAAAGCCCCAATTAAAAGCTTAAGAACCCTAGAAATTGTTCATGGCATCTTGTGATTTAGGGAGTTTCAGTTCAATTGAGTTATACCCTTAGCTTCGTATGGTCCTTATCAATACAAATCAAATACAAAAGCATGTTAAATATGCATGAATTAAGCTGTGCGATTCTGAAAATAAAAAGCAAACCGTGAAACTGTGTGTGATGATTCTGTGAGCTTTAGTGCGTGAATTCAATTGCAAACCACTCCTGACACTTCCTGCAATGTGTTTGAATCAATATAATGCCTTGAATTGGCCTGGAATGCAAAAATCAGTTTTGAGTTTTTCTTGAATTTTCTTGAATTGGCTATGGTCTTTCTGCAGCTTTTTTCACGTCTATGAGGTTAGGATTTGCTTGCATATATATAGAGGAAACGAATTAGGTCAAAAACTTGAGCAAGAATCCATTGCAATGATGATTAGATCTTTGATTGACAATCAAATATTTTTGATTTTTCATGATTGGAAAATGTTGCCAATTTTGGAGATTTTGATATCTTTGACTTGTGCACGAAATTGCCAGTATATCTTGACCATATTTGCTTCACAAATTGATTGAAAAATCAAATCTTGCATTTTCCTACAATTTAAATTAATTAAATGAATTAATATTAATTAAAAATCCAATTAATCAATAAAAATAAGAAAATAAATTCAATTAAGATTGATGGGTCGTGCATAGGCCATGGATGAAGTTTCAAGAAGAGATTTGAGGTCCATTAGCAAAAATAAGGTGTTTTGAGCAAAGTTGACTTTTGCAAATTCATGAAAATTTCCCAACTTCTCCAATGCACAACTTGTTCAATTTTGATCATATGACCATGTTTTG
Source organism: Vicia faba (assembly GCA_948472305.1). Taxonomy (NCBI): domain Eukaryota; kingdom Viridiplantae; phylum Streptophyta; class Magnoliopsida; order Fabales; family Fabaceae; genus Vicia; species Vicia faba. Next base: position 47,733 of record CATIWC010000637.1, on the reverse strand, counting down.
GGACATTTTGGAAAGCTCTTGAAGTCCTCTAACCAATGCCTTTTGTCCCATATCATTTGGATTCACCAATCTCAAGTTATGGTCTTTGACTTAAAGTGCACTTTTGTTGACTTATGAAATTGACCTATAATGTCAAAATTGGCAACTTTTTTGTGAGAGCATTTCTTGGACTTGGAATGTGAAGATGGATTGTAGGAAATTTCATCCCCTTAAAAATGAGCATTGGATGGGATTTTTCTGATGAACCATGAAAAAGTTATGCCCTGGTCAAGATACAGTTGACTTTTCTGCTGTCCAAAAATAGTAACTTTTTGCATCTTGATGATTTTTGAGCCATCCTTGTGGAATCATGATCAAGACTTGATCAAATGATGATTGTGGACTCAAAATAAGATGTTGACCAAAAATTATGACTTTTGACTGTGAAATGACCATTTTGCCCTTGCAATTGACTGTAGGTCAAATGGAGCCTTTGATTGTGCAAATTGACACTGTGAGTCTTGAAACTTGGCATGTAGATGCTTGAGAATGCATATAGGCCTATGAGACTTGATTGAACCATTGAAAACCTCAAATTCCTTGAAAGAACCAAAACCCTAATTTTAGCTGTGTTAGGAGGTGGTTTGACTGTACAATCCTTTGAGCAAACTTGAGTAATTTGAAGATTATTCTTGACAAATCTTGAAGAATATGGGAGGGAAAATTTTGGGGTACAACAGTATCGGTTCCCATTCAATTTCTCTCACGCATTCGTCCATGATGTCAACCAGATAGCATGTGTCGTCTATGGCAGGCACTTGTAAGAATTGTGTCAGAATAAATTCGACTTTCTCTTCACCTACTTCAAAAGTTAGTTTGCCCTTTTTTACATCTATGATGGCTCCAGCGGTAGCTAAGAATGGTCTTCCTAAAATGATAGGTGTACTTTCGTCTTCTATAATGTCCATGATTATGAAATCTGTAAGGATGTAGAATTGACCTATTCGTATAGGAACGTTTTCCAAGATTCCTACTGGGTATTGGACAGAGTGGTCCGCCAATTAAACGGACATCTTTGTTGGTCTTAGTTCTCCCATTTCAAGTCTGTTGCATATGGACAAAGGCATAACGCTAATACTAGCTCCTAAATCACACAGGGCTTTGTCTATGACAAACTTTCCTATATGACATGGTATAGAGAAGCTTCCAGGATCTTTCAGCTTAAGAGGCATCTTGTTTTGGATAATTGCGCTACATTATGCACTAAGTGTGACTGTTTCATTATCTTCTAGCTTTTTCTTGTTAGATAAGATTTCCTTGAGGAATTTGGCATAGGAGGGCATTTGAGTTATGGCTTCTATGAAAGGAATTGTTATATTGAGTTTTTTCAGAAGTTCTACGAATTTTTTAAATTTCCCTACGTTCTTAGGTTTAACTAATCTTCCAGGAAATGGGATTTGGGGTTTATAAGGCGGTGGAGGCACATAAGGTTTTTCTTTTTCTTTGGCCTCTCCTCCTTTGTCTTCTTTATCCTCCTCTAGTTTCTTGGGTTGATTTTCCTTCTCAGTTGGTATTTCGTACCTTTGGTACATACTTTGATTTTAAAGTCTCGGGTCAGTTGGTCCATCTAACTCGGTTCCACTTCTTAATATGATGGCATGAGCATGCCCCTTCGGGTTAGGTTGTGGTTGACCAGGAAATGTATCAGCCGGTGCAGCTGTAGGTGCTTGTTGTTGAGCCACTTGAGAGATTTGGGTTTCTAACATTCTATTATGGGTGGCCAAAGCATCTATTTTGTTTTCTAATTGTCTTATTTGCTCGTTAGTGTGTATGTTTTGATTTTGGACGTCTTTGTTTGTTTGCGCTTGGGTAACTATGAAGTTTTCCATCATCAATTCTAAGTTTGATTTTCTAGGCACACTAGGAGCGTTTGTAGGAGGTTTCTGATATCCGGGTGGCACGGCAGGTGCTTGGTTTGGAGCATACAATGCATTGGGGTTTTTATACGAGAAATTTAGGTGATTTTTCCATCCAGGGTTGTATGTGTTTGAGTAAGGGTTTCCTTGAGCATAACTCACTTGTTCGGTTGGAGTTCCTGCCAAGATATTACATTCGGTAACTGCATGTCTAGACACTCCGCATATTTAGCAATTTGGAGTTATAGCAGCCACGGTGGCTGGAGGTATTGCGGTCAAATTATCAATCTTTAGGCTGAGGGCGTATACCTTAGCATGGACGCTGTCTAGATCGCTTATCTCATACATGCCTCCTTTCGTCGGTGTTTTCTCTGCAGTACCTTTTTCTACTTGTCCCCTTTCACTTCCCCACTGATAGTGGTTTTGGGCCATGCTTTCTATGAGAGCATAGGCAGCGGTGTAGGATTTATCCATAAGCGCACCTCCTGCGGCAGCGTCTATCGTTAATCTTGTATTGTAAAGGAGACCATTATAGAAGGTATGGATAATCAACCATTCTTCCAAGCCATGATGTGGGCATAGTCTCATTAGATCCTTGTATCGTTCCCAAGCATCGAAAAGGGACTCGTTGTCCTTTTGTCTAAAATCGCTTATTTGAGATCTTAGCATAGCTGTTTTGCTTGGCGGGAAATACCTTGCAAGGAAAACTTTTTTCAGCTCATCCCATGTGGTGACTGAGTTTGCGGGTAGAGATTGGAGCCAAGCTCGGGCTCTGTCTCTTAGAGAAAAAGGGAAAAGAAGAAGTCTTATTTCCTCTTGACTGACCCCATTGTTCTTAATCGTATCCGCGTACTGTAGAAATATTGATAGATGAAGATTGGGGTCTTCCATTGACCCACCAGAAAACTGGTTCTGTTGTACAACAGACAACAAAGAAGGTTTCAGTTTAAAGTTGTTAGCCTCAATTGGAGGAGTAGAAATTCTATTGTGTGGTTCATCTTATGAGGGAATGGCATAGGATTTGAGTGGGCGTGGAGCAGGATTTGCAGCCATTTCTTCGGTTGGTCGAGGAGCAGGAGATTCGAGTGATTCACGAGGTGGAGTGTTATGCAAGAGATGATACTCTTGAATGCGGCGTCTAAGTCTGAGACACCGCTCGATATCGTTGATTTGTATGTATAACGGCTCGCCTTGCGAACGAGTGTTTGGCATACAAATAATAAAAGAAATAGAGAGGTTTTTGCTCTAGTCTCTACTGCGTAACAAAAGAGTAGCGATATCGACTTAAATCAGTCCCCGACAATGGCGCCAAAAACTTGATCGGGATTACACTAAGGTATCCAATGATTCGGACTGCAAGTGCACAGTCTCGTCGTGTAGTTTTAAAAGATATCGAACCACAGAGACTGATGAATCGAACTACCGTATTCTATTGTTACTTTGAAAATCTAAAGCTAATGAATGTTTGATTGGGTTGTAGGGAAACTAAATACTAAATTAAGTTTAATTTTTAATTATCAATAAGCGGAACTACCAGTATGCAATAGTCGAACCTCGGGAACTAGCAACCGGTTGGGTGTCTTAATATTTTCAAAACAGCTTTCGGTAAAATCTATTTAGTTTAAAAGCCCTTGTCTCACACTATCGTTTTATTGATCTAGGCTATGCAGTTAAGTCCTAACGTACGCTTCCGCCATCCCGCAGGAGTTAAAAACACCTTTTGAAAATGAAATAAAATCTTAATTAACTTTAAAGTGCTTCTGTTGTACCCCAAAATTTGCCCTCGCATTTTGCTACAAACAATCTCAGCTTCAGACATTTCCTGACTTTTCAAACTGGCGCAAGAATCGGACAAACGGACTTTTCTTGACATTCAAGCAAAATTAGGGTTTTTACTGATGTTCAGAGCTCTGATTTGTCTCATACAGTTGGCTTAGGGTTGGGATGATTTTTGGTTCAATTTTGACCAGGCGAGCGTTATCTAGCATTTAATCAGAAATTAAGATTTTATGGGCATATTCTCAGAAGAATTTAAGTTCTACCGCACTTTGCAGTTTATCCCGTTTCGTGTTAAAATTCGCGTTATCTCGATTTAATCAGTAAATGAGGCAGTTGGTTGGAATTCACCAGTCAAAAGGGATGTGTGCAATGTGGAATTACAGTGCTTGGCAAAAGAATCAGTGGAAAAAAAAGGATTGCATCTGATTAAGTCTTTGTGTTCGACTGTGCGTTGCTTTGAATAATGGATACGTCGAATTCATTTATTTTGATCATTTAAGGTTTAGTTGATTATTTATGATTCTAAGAATTAAAATATTTGAAGTTTAAACCTTCATTTTATTTTATTTTAAGGGACTATAAATAACAAATGAACAATTAAAGAAAAGGAATTTAATATCAAATGAATTTTTATTTCACATTTAATAATTGTTACAATTGTTATTATTTGGATACTAATATTTATTACAAAGTATTTAAATAATAATAATGTACAAGAATTAAACTAAAAATAAAAATTCTATCTTATTTCTAAATTCTTCATTCTCCACTTCATGCCGATGCTCCATATTTTTTTATCTGCAAAAAGAAAGAGGAAGTCAGAAGACAGTTAATTAAAAGAGACGGTTAATTTGCTCATCATTAGGGGCCACTGACTGGGATCAGTTGCCCTCTCTGCAAATCACGGGATTTCTCCCGGTTCACAGAGAGGGAAGATTTTTTTGTTCATGAAATGCAAATGCATAATTCCTAAAAATTCAAGACTGCATAAGAATCTCAATTTCCAATTCAAACAAAACTGAAAAATCCAATTCCAACTTCCTATCCAAAGCAAAAAGGAAATTGCTGTCAAAATGCCTAAGGATTACCCAAAGGTACACTTGCTGCAAAGTCAAAATGCCAAGATATCAAAGAAATGCAAAGCTGTCAAAAGCAGAATAAGAATGCAGAGAAGTATATGCCAACAAGGTGATCCATTTCATCATTTCCCAGCATAGGAGGGGGCCCCTTCAGAACCATAGTACAAATAAAAATCATTATAAAATTCTAAGCTGTACTTTAGGAGAGAAGAAAAAGAGATAAAGAGCATAGGCAAGGTTCAGGTTAGGCATAGGCAGTAGGACAGCAGAAAAGATATACAAAAAAGAAGACACAATTCAGCATTGTTCAAAACTACACAGCATGGACAGTTACTAAAAATGGAAAAGATGCCAAGAAATTTTGTCAAACTACCCAGCAAGCGTGGATCAAGAAGAAAACAAAAGTTTGAAATATGGTTAGGCGCCAAAGACCAATAGCAAAAGGACAAAATAATACAAGAAAAGAGACTGATTGAGCCAAGCACCAATATCACCCATATAACTCAGAACTGAACCAAGATAGAAAAAGAAGTTCATACCTGTCTAAAAAAACACAAGTTATCAAAACATAATCAAACCTCCTACCAGTACCATAACTTGAAAACGCAACCTCAAGCTTAAAAAAAAAGCTGATAAGCCAAACATAATACAATGCCTTCACCTGCCTTGCCATTAGCCTAACAAACCCACCTCCTGTCAACACATAACCTGCAAATACACAGTCCAACCTCACAAGAACCCATCAAACTGAAGCAAGCTCAAACACCTAACAAAAATCCTACTGAACCTGTCCCAAACCTCACATAACCTGTAAACTGAGTTATCTCAAACCAATGCCAAAAACCAAAACTGAACCAGCATAATCCCACCTCCTGTCAAACATAAACCAAGTTCAAAAAAACTGATAACAGCAAAAAAGCCTACTGTTAAACTCCAACCTGTTGAAGCTTTATCAGTCCAAAAAGAAAACTTATTCAAAACCAATGCAAAAAGCCTCATCCTCAAGAATATACAAACCCATAACCCGAAAATATCACAACCAACCAAAACTTCATACCAGCACCATGCCTATCCAACTCAAGGCCATAGTATCTCCAGCCTAAGCCCTCAGTAAAACATCATTGGGCAACGAAGACGAGCATACAGCATTCCAGAAGAAGAGAGAAATTTCATTCAGTTCAAGATAATACACAGCATCCAGAAAACAAAAATATCAAAGGCAACCTAGGCCCTCAGACCTCTGAGGTCATCACTGAGCAACGCAAACAAGCATACAGCATCTCAAGCAAATACTCAGGCAACAATTCCAAGAACATACAGATTCCCAAAGGCAACACATAGTGGAAGAAGGAGATAAAGAATTGAGGAATTAAAGGGTTCTCAGTATACATCATCAAAGCCCTAAATATAGCAAAGGAACGAAAATACCAGGAAAGCGTCAAAAGCTCAAAGTTTCGTCACATTTCTCTCCGCCGTTCCGGCCTCCTGAAGCATCACTCCACCTCTCCTCCATCTCCCAAACGAAGGTAGCCAATCTTTTCCCACTTCTCTTCTCCTTCACCTCATAGTCATAAAAACTCAACTTAAAACTCAAATCAAAACATGCAATCTGTAAAAAAGGAAGAGATAAAAACGTAACAACAAAAACTGACCTTAAAATCAAAGGCGCTGAGTTCATGTTAGGGAGGGAAGAAAGACGTTGGAATAACGTTGGTGGCCGGAATCGGGCGTTCAGGAAACTGATGATTGGAGAAGACGAATCCAACACGGCGCCGCTCAAGCCCTAACCTTCGTTCTGAACATACCAAATGCCTAACCCTAAATTTCGTTCAAAGACAAACATGGGCCTGACCCGTTCCCAATTATTCTGAGCCCAAGTTAACATTTAACCATTAACCCTCTTGTTATTTCATAAACAATATCCATTTCTTTTTTTAAAAACACTAACCCTTTTTTATTTCATTTTATAAACAATGTTTTTTATTATTCTTTGTAAAATACTCACTTAATTAAAAATACATTTTTTTTTATATATCATAAGGCTAAAACATTTTTTAGATAGATATTTTGTACATACATATTATATTAAAAATTAATTTTGTACATATCATATAAATTAAATTTGAAAACATTTTCTTTAGATTAATACACATTTGTATATAAAATAACAAAATACATTTTTTATACATAATTAAATTGAAACTTTTTAATTAACATACACATTTGTACATACCAATTCAAATACATTTATTTTCTAATATCGAAATTCACAAACATTTGACTAAAAATACTTTTTAATTAAAACTTAACATTTTAATCAAAACACTTCATTTTTCTTTTATACATAATTAAACATATAAATCAAAAATTCATTTAAAATACATTTATCTAGGTCAAACCCTAATACGATTCAACTTCACATTATCGCACTTGTGTACAATTACATAATTCATATACATATACCTCTCATATTTACACTTACACAATATATTGCCCTATACACATTTTATCTTATATTTGTACATTCGATATTTACATTTTGATTGTGACATTCGATTTGGTTGTAAATACTATAAGTCTCATCCCCTTGTACATTTATACCCCCACTCCCTGATACTATTTTGTAATAGCGTAGATTTACCTTCCGCAATTTACAGTTTTCCAATTATACCATGTTTAGACCTAGGGTTTGTATGTACATAAAATCAAACACTAGATAACCTAATACAAGACAAACGCATGTAATCAATACACAATCACACTCGCACCCTCTAGGGTAATCCCACATGATGCCTTCCAAAATGGGCCATGCTTGCACGTCGAGTATCTTTGGCAAAACAAAAGCAAATGATCACAAGTCCCTCAAAGTGTTGCCTAAACGGAATGATCATAGTCCCTTCAAGATAAATTGCCAAAGATACTTGGCACCATTGCATTCATGGTCCATACGATGACCCACGCCCGTCCTGAATAAACTTCCTAAATACAAGATTGCCTATCAACTTCAATGGTAGAACAAAATTGTCAAAGGGGTTAAAACACGACGAAAATCTTTGAGAAAGCTTTAGGGTAGATAAACTCTTAAGTACTTGTCAATTCATAAAGAAAACACTTGCCTAATTTCAAAACCCACTTCACAAACACTTTCAAAAATCAAACTTTTCAAACCCTTGAAACATCTTTTTAAAAGATAAAACACCTTTTGTAAAACATTCGAGTAAAGAATTGTTACAAGGTTAGCCTAGCACAAGGCATCTTTTCAAAACATTTTCAAAACAACACACAAAGCACCATTTCATACAATTGAAAACCAAGGCAAAATTGATCTAAGCAAGTACCTAAGAGCCCATGGATAACCATGGATGAAAAGGGTGCTAATACCTTCCCTTTTCATAATCTACCCCCCGAACCCACGAAATATCTCAAAAGGTTTTTGCTGTGCTTTTTTAACCTTTCCTTTAGGATAAAATAAAAAGTCGGTGGCGACTCTTGCTCAACCGCACAAGTGCGAATACGAACGCAAAACACTAGTCAGTTCTCCCACCGTATCACAGAACTGGCGACTCTGCTGGGGAAACCTTTCTTAAGTGGGGTTACCTTAGGGCTTAGATCACCTTCTTGCATGACTAATTGGTTGATTTGTTTGCTTTATACCTTGGCTCTATTGTTTGGGTTTACAATCCTCCACCCGGATTTTGGGAAACATTCATAGATAGCAATACGTTGTGGAAACTGTGCGGGGTATACCGACACGGTCTAAGCAATAGCTATATTAGTGCGACATATTTGTGGGTACCGGTAACCCTTGAGTTCAATCAAGGAGAGTACGGGGCCGCTGAGTGATGTCACTAAGCACTAATGACCTAGAACCTTACTTGACCATCTTGGCCTTTTATTAGGGGTAGTGAGATGACCGGCTTTGGTGCAGTCCGAAGTTGGTAGATACTCGATACTACACTCATTGAGGGTTGTTTTCTTGGAATATTTTGGTCGCCAGTTAAGTGGCTAAACCAAAACAATGAACAATGAAAGCGATCCAGTGATATTGAGCTCCTTAGAACCCGGTTACTATTTATAGGACAGGTTTTTAAGCCAACTACATTCAAGAGGGTACTTACCTATGAAACCCCATGCGAGCCTGAAACTAGGGTTTGGTGTGATTTGCTTGTACATATGTTTTATGCATACATCATAAACATCATGAAGCATCATATGCATTTACTAACCATTTCAAGGGTTTGGATCTTCATCATTTTTCTTGTTTTGTAGGTCATGGAAATACCTCGCCGAAATACCATTCAAGTCAACCTTGTGAGAATCTCTCCTCAACTCAAGGAAATCACTTCAAGAATTCCGGAAAATTCATCCTTCAGTGAAAGACATGGTAGACTGCTCAACCTAGTCAACACCCACATTGAAGAAGACATGATGAAAGTGCTATTCCAGTTCTTTGACCCCCTTCACCATTGCTTCACTTTCCCGGATTATCAGTTGGTGCCCACTTTGGAGGAGTTTTCTCAACTCCTAAGAATCCATATCCTTAATCAACTACCCTTCAACGGTACGGAGAAGGAACCAAAGCCTGAAGATATTGCTCGAGCACTACATCTACAACCATCTGAAATCAAGGGGCATTGGGAAACCAGAAGCGGCGTCAAAGGATTCTTAGCAAAGTTCTTGTTTGATAAGGCACAAGAATGTTGGAACTCATTGGATCTACAAGCATTTGAAGAAATTGTGGCACTCCTTATCTATGGGTTGGTCCTGTTCCCAAATCCTGACCAATTGATAGATGTCAACACTGTCAAAATCTTCTTGTCCAGAAATCCAATACCAACATTGCTTGGAGACATCCTTCACTCATTTTACACACGAACAATGAGAAAGAGGGGTGTTCTCATGTGCTGTACTCCTATCCTCGCAAGGTGGTTTATTTCGCACCTTCCACAATCTTTCTTGAAGAATGATCAAGGTATAAGGTGGTCCCAGCGATTGATGACTCTCACTCATTCTGATGTACATTAGTGTTCTCGGTCCAGAGAAAATGTCATCATCGTCGATCGTTGCGGAGAATTTCCTAATGTCCCCTTACTTGGAATTAGGGGAGGTATCACCTACAACCCTTGCCTAGCTTTGAGGCAATTTGGGTATGCACGGAGGGATGGCCCTCATGACATGTTGATTCCTAGTCTAGTTTTTGACTTCGACAACGATGCGCAAGGACTTCGCCAAAGATTCATCAGAGCTTGGGGAAAACTCAACAAGGTTGATAGCAAGACTCTGGGACACAAGAACTCCATCCCTCTTGAGCCCTATCTCAAGTGGGTGCGAGCCCGAGCCCAAAGTCTGATGATGCCTTATCCCCATGTACTCCCAGTGATTAAGGAGCCCGTCAATGAAGGAGAGGTCCCCTACACCATCCTGCATCCAGACATGCCTACATCGTGGGAGGAAATGCAGAAGAGTTGGATTCAGCTCAAGGAGGAACGGAACACTTTTGAAGCTAGCTACTACGCCAGTGAAAAGAAGGTTCTGGAGCTTACCCGCCGACTCCACGAGCAAGAGGCCCTCAACACCTACATCGCACCGAAGAGGATGCGCAATGTCTTTCTGCCTTGAGAAGTTTATGTTGTAACATTTGGCCCATGGGGAATTTATGTACTAACAGATTTCTTCTTATTAATATGACGTGCGTTCTTCTTTGTCTGAAACAATTTTGAATGTCCCAAATCCTTGAATGCATTGCATACATCAGCATACCATTCATCATGTGCATAAGCAGGTCTCGCTCCAGGTTTCCTTATCTATCTGCTGTTTATTTCAGTAGGATGGATCTCGAGCAAACGGTCAAAGACCTACAAGCCCAGAATGCACAATTCCAGCAACTCTTGACGACCTTGGTCAAGAGTCATGAGGATATCAAGGCTCATCTGGAGAGCAAGGACCCAGTGAAGAAGAAAAAGAGGGTCGGAGTGGCTACTTTCGGGAGAAGATTTGACAGAGAAGCTCGGAGGGTGCTTGAATTTCCTCCTACTTCTGATGAAGGGACTAGTAAAAGAGATCGGGTCGCGGTGCCTTCCGAGTCTGATGCAGAGGATGAAGAGGTTGAAGAGGACGAGGATTATTCTGACCAACAGTATCCTCCAGCTGATGACAAGTACAAGAGTTTAGAAGACAGATTGGCTGCCATGGAATTGCAAAGGGTACCGGGTTTGGATTTTGAAGACATGGGCTTGGTCGCCGGAATTGTGATTCCCCCAAAATTCAAGGTGCTGGCGTTTGTAAGGTATGACGGGCTGTCCTGCCCCAAAATGAACCTCAGGTCCTATGTGAGAAAGATTCAGCCCTATACAGCTGATAAAAATCTCTGGATTCATTTCTTTCAAGACAGCCTATCGGGAGCCCAGTTGGAATGGTTTTATCAGTTAGAAGGAACCAGTGTCAGGAATTGGGAAGATTTGGCCACCGCTTTCTATAAACAATACCAGTATAATTCCGATCTTGCTCCTACCCGTACCCAACTTCAGGGTATGTCGCTAGGAACAAGTGAGGGATTCAAGGAATACGCACAAAAGTGGAGGGATTTGGCTGGCAGGGTGCAGCCTCCTTTAACCGATCGTGAGCTCGTTGATATGTTTCTTGGGACCCTATCTGGGCCATTTTTCAATCATTTAATCGGTAACTCTTCTGCGGGGTTTACTGATTTGATCTTAACGGGCGAAAGAATCGAGGCTGGCATCAAGTCAGGAAAAATTCAGAAGGGTATCGCTGCAAGTGTGGAGAAGAAGCCGTTTAAGAAGGAGACAGCTATGGTATATTCTCAAAGAAGAACGGGGAAGGTGGAGCGTCGGCCGACTGTGGGGGCCGTAATGATTCAAAACACTCCGAGTGAGCAGCCTCGCTACAACCAATCCAGACCAAATCAGCAACGGGTGGAAAGGCCACAACGGCAGTTCACTCGTATTTATATGACCCCAGCGCAGGTGCTTCCCCATCTGTTGAAATTGAATCTTGCCACTATCAAGGAGGCGCCAAAGAATGTAAACACATCCTCTCTACATTACCATGCCAATGCTAAGTGCGCCTATCATTCAGACAGTGTGGGGCATGACACCAACGATTGCTGGGCACTCAAGCATAAGATCCAGGACTTGATAGATGCCAAGGAGGTAGAGTTTGACGCTCCAGAAAAGCCCAATGTGATCTCTGCACCTATGCCGAAGCACGGTCGGAACGTCAACGCCATTGAGGAGGATCGGTATGTTGCTGACGTTAGTGATCTGACTACTCCACTATTAACCATTAAGTTGAATTTGTTAAGGGCCGGGGTCTTCCCGGGATGTAAAAGAGACTGTTACTGTTGCCACTCTCTGCCGTTGGATTGTCCGCTACTAAAGGAAGGCATCCAAGGCCTCATGGATAGCCGACAAATTTTGTTCGAAAAAGTTCTTGCTGTTCCAGTTCATGTTGAAAATATCTCAATCATAACCATTCACGCCAATCTTTCCGAGGCCGTCAAAAAGCCAGTTAAGATTACACCAGCTGCAAAGTCTATACCTTTGAAGATAACAATGCCGGGGCCTGTTCCCTATGTCTCCGAGAAGTCGATACCTTGGAACTATGGTGGTGACATCTACTACCATGGTATCAAGCAAGTTGAAATAATTGAAGAAGATTCAGATGATGATGAAGCCAGCATTAGTAACATTGCGGGCACCAGCAAAATCACCAGGAGTGGGAGGATATTTTCTCCAGAGATTGCTCCTCCAAAAGCAGTCTTTGGACCCTCATCAGTAAAAGAAGTCATCCCTGCACCAGCAAAGCTCTCTGCCAGAACTCCTTTGATCGAAGAAAGTTTCGTTCCTAGTGCTGTCTCTCCTACCATTGCCGATAAAGGAAAAGGAATACAAGATGAGCCCGTCAGGACGAGGGCTCAACCCTTGGTGATTCCGGAAGCCTCCAAGAAAGAGATGGACGAAATTTTGAGGATAATCAAGAAAAGTGATTATGATGTGGTGGAACAGTTGGGGCAAACCCCCTCCAAGATCTCCATGCTGGCACTGTTGCTTTGCTCAGAAGCGCACGCTCAAGCTTTGATTAAGTTTCTAAAGGCAGCTCATGTGCCCCAAGAAACCTCTGCAGATCAATTTCAACATTGCGTGGCTAGCCTGACTGCAGACAATGGATTAGGCTTTTCTGATGCCGACCTGACCCCTAAAGGCCGAAATCACAATGATGCGTTGCATATTTCAATCGAGTGTCGCGGAACCACCCTTGCGCATGTTTTGGTTGATACCGGTTCATCGCTGAATGTTTTGCCTAAGAAGGCCTTGGACCGGCTAGATTGCGAAGGGTTGGAATTGAAGCCAAGTGATATTGTCGTCAGAGCCTTCGATGGGTCGAAAAGAATGGTCCATGGAGAAGTTGAAATTCCTGTCAAGATAGGTACCGAGGTGTTCAAATCCACTTTCTATGTAATGGACATCCGTCCATCATACTCCTGCCTGCTGGGTAGACCTTGGATACACCATGCTGGGGCAGTCACCTCCTCCTTGCATCAGATGCTGAAATATCCTGTAAAGGGAAAGATCATTAATGTCCATGGCGAGGAAGAGTACATGATTAGCCATTTAAATTCTTTCCGGTATGTGGAGGTCGAAGGGGAGTTCATTGAGACACCGTTTCAACATTTCGAAGAAGTACTCCCTGAGATAGCAGTGGCGAAGTTGGCAGCTGAGACACCAAGACAGATGGCCAGGATGGCATCTCTGGAGGATGCAAGGGCTGCAGTTAAAGAAGGAAAGAATTCAGCGTGGGGGCAGCTACCCGATTTTCCGCATAAGGTTGATAAGCTTGGATTAGGTTTCACCATCGCTGGCCAGAAAGCTATGCGCCGGTCAAAGATTGAGAGAACGCCAATCAAGATTTCTCCTCACCGAATCAACGCCCTGGAAGATGAAGACAAAGAAAGCAACTTTGAAGAGTGGATTCATCCGACTGTCAGAGGAGGGTTGAGCAATTGGGAGGCTAAAGACTTTGTCCCCGTCACTTTTATTCCTCAGTAATTTATCTATCAAACATTTTCTATTTTGGTCTGTAATATTTTACTTTCAAACTATCCGTACACTATCTTTCCACCTCCTGCCTTACCCGAGGCATGTAGGTCCACTTGTAAGGGTTTTGACTATCTTTCATATTCATATGCCATGTTTAACGATTCATTGGACGTTTTTCATTTGATAAACTGCTTGTGTTCATTTTCTTTCCTTTCGCATTTTTTGTTGTTGTTTAAGGATGGCTATCCCTTACACACACCCACCACTCACCAATGCAGGTACCCATCCACTCCGGATTCCATGGGTGACTATCCTGTTGTATCTTTCAATAACTCGGAAGACCTGGTCAATCTAGCCGAGTATGAAGATGACGAAGGTTGTGAAGTACCCGGGGAACTAGCCAGACTCCTGCAACAAGAGGAAAGGGCCATCTTACCGCATGAAGAGCCGTTGGAAACTATTAACTTGGGAACCGAGGAGAATCGGAAGGAGGTACAAATGGGTGCCAACCTGGAACCAGAAGTCAAGAAACGCTTGGTACAATTACTGAATGAGTATGTTGAAATCTTCGCTTGGTCCTATGAAGACATGCCGGGCCTAGACACCGACATCGTGGTTCACCGTCTCCCCACAAGAGAAGACTGTCCACCAATCAAGCAAAAAGTTCGCCGAATGAGGCCTGACATGTCCGAAAAAATCAAAGCAGAAGTGATGAAGCAGTTCAATGTTGGCTTTCTGGCTGTTACGTCCTATCCTTAATGGGTCGCCAATATTGTGCCAGTACCTAAGAAGGATGGCAAAGTCAGAATGTGTGTGGACTACAGGGATTTGAATAGGGCCAACCCTAAGGATGATTTTCCGCTACCTCATATTGACATCCTGATTGACAATACAGCTCAGCATAAGGTGTTTTCTTTCATGGACGGATTCTCGGGCTACAATCAAATCAAAATGGCCCCCGAGGACATGGAGAAAACAACTTTTGTCACGCAATGGGGCACTTTCTGTTACAAAGTGATGCCATTCGGGCTGAAGAACGCAGGAGTAACTTATCAACGCGCCATGGTAGCTCTATTTCATGACATGATACATCATGAGATTGAAGTTTACGTAGACGATATGATAGCTCGGTCACAAACAGAGGAAGAGCACCTTGAACATCTGGAAAAGTTGTTTGCCAGATTGAAAGAATACAAGCTCAGGCTGAATCCAAGTAAATGCACTTTTGGAGTTAGGTCCGGTAAACTCCTGGGATTCATTGTAAGCAACAAAGGCATTGAGGTCGATCCGGCAAAAGTAAAAGCAATACAAGAGATGCCTGCTCCTCGTACTGAAAAGGAAGTTAGAGGTTTCTTGGGGCGCATAAACTATATTGCCAGATTCATTTCACATCTGACTTCTACCTGTGAGCCAATTTTCAAACTCTTGAAGAAAGATTAGGTAATTGAATGGAACGATGACTGCCAAGCTGCTTTTGATAGAATCAAGGAATATTTGCTAGAACCTCCTATTCTGATGCCACCCGTCGAAGGGAGACCATTGATCATGTATTTGACCGTTTTGGACAACTCAATGGGGTGTGTTTTGGGCCAGCATGACGAGTCTGGTCGAAAAGAGCATGCTATTTATTACCTTAGCAAAAAGTTTACCGACTGTGAGACTCGCTACTCGCTGCTCGAGAAAACTTGCTGCGCTTTGGTATGGGCTGCTCGCCGACTAAGACAGTATATGTTGACTCATACTACCTTGTTGATATCCAAAATGGACCCTATCAAATATATCTTCGAAAAGCCTGCTTTATCAGGAAGGATAGCCAGATGGCAAATGATCTTGACCGAGTATGACATCCAATACACCACCCAAAAAGCTATAAAAGGGAGTGTACTAGCTGACCATCTGGCTCATCAGGCTATCGAAGACTATCAACCCATGAGATTTGATTTCCCAGACGAGGACATCATGAGTTTGGACAACATTAAAGGTGACGGACCGTATGACGGACCCGAAAAGGGATCCCGATGGACCCTGTACTTTGATGGTGCCTCAAATGCACTTGGAAACGGCATTGGCGCGGTACTTATTTCTCCGGAAGGATGCCACACTCCTTTCACGGCCCGACTTTGTTTCAGCTGCACAAACAATATGGCGGAGTATGAAGCCTGCATCTTTGGTCTCAAGGCTGCTATAGACTTAGGGATCAAATCTCTGATCGTATTCGGGGACTCGGCTTTGGTCATTAGCCAAATCAAAGGAGACTGGGATACCAAGCATCCTAATCTTATTCCATACAAAGAACATGTTCTGACATTGTTGCCTCACTTCGAGCAAATTACCTTCGAGCACTTTCCGCGAGAAGAGAATCAGCTAGCAGATGCTCTAGCCACAATGTCCTCCATGTTTAAACTCAACTGGGATAACGAGGCTCCCCGAATCACCATCGAGCGAATGGATGAACCCGCGCATTGTCACGAGATTAACACCGAAGAAGTAGTGGAACAACCTTGGTTCCATGAGATCAAAAGGTATCTCGAGACCCAAGATTATCCTGAAGGGGCTTCCGTGAATGACAAGAAGTTCTTAAGGAAATTCGCTGCTAAGTTCTTCCTGAGCAACGGCATCCTTTACAAACGAAGCCATGATTGTGTATTACTCCGATGTGTTGATAAGGCTGAAGCAGAGTTAATCATGACTGATATACACAGCGGCACATTTGGCACTCACCTAAGCGGGCACACAATGGCTAAGAAGATCCTAAGGGCAGGCTATTATTGGTCTACCATGGAGGCTGATTGCCATCAACATTCCCGTACTTGTCACAAGTGTCAAGTCTATGCTGACAAAGTTCATGTCCCTCCGGTTCCTCTCAACGTCCTAACTGCTCCATGGCCCTTTGCAATGTGGGGCATTGATATGATTGGAGAGATCAAACCCACGGCTTCTAACGGACATCGCTTCATCCTGGTTGCCATTGACTACTTCACTAAATGGGTCGAAGCAGCTTCCTTCGCCTCCGTCACTAAAAATGTGGTTGCCCGCTTTATCAAGCAAAATCTCATATGTCGGTATGGTGTTCTAGACAGAATCATCACAGACAACGGTACAAATCTGAATAATACAATGATCACTGCATTATGCGAACAGTTCAAGATTTATCATCACAATTCATCTCCCTATAGACCGAAGATGAACGGTGCTGTTGAAGCTGCGAACAAAAATATCAAGAAGATTATTCAGAAAATGACAGTCACTTACAAAGACTGGCATGAGATGTTACCATTTGCGCTGCATGGATACCGTACGACGATACGTACCTCAACTGGGGCAACTC
Organism: Vicia faba; assembly: GCA_948472305.1. Taxonomy (NCBI): domain Eukaryota; kingdom Viridiplantae; phylum Streptophyta; class Magnoliopsida; order Fabales; family Fabaceae; genus Vicia; species Vicia faba. The sequence continues at coordinate 30,596 of CATIWC010000637.1, read as the reverse complement.
CATTTTCTTTGGTTTATGGCATGGAAGCTGTTTTGCCTATGGAAGTTCAGATCCCATCTCTAAGGATTATGAAGGACGCATGTTTGAATGAAGATGATTGGATTCAGACCCGACTTGATCAACTCAATCTGATCAATGAAAAGCGGCTTGCTGCTATATGCCATGGTCAGACGTATCAAAAACGGATGATCAAGGCCTTCAATAAGAAAGTCAGACGTCAAGTGTATCAAGCCGGAGATCTAGTAGTCAAGCGGATTATCTTGCCGCAAAGTGATCCCAGGGGCAAATGGACTCCTACATACGAAGGGCCATTTGTAATCAAGAGCGTATTTTCTGGTGGTGCGATGATTCTGACCACCATGGATGGCGACGATTTGCCACACCCTGCGAACGCAGACATAGTCAAAAGATACTACGCATAAAATAACCCGACAAGTCGAAAACCCGAAAGGGCGGCTTGGGCAAAAATGGGTATCCCGGTGGATCGAAAACCCGAAAGGGCGGTTCAGGCAAAAATTAGGGATAAAAACAAAAAAATCGTACACCCGGCAAGTCGAAAACCCGAAAGGGCGGCTTGGGCAAAAATGGGCTTCCCGGTGGATCGAAAACCCGAAAGGGCGATTCAGGCAAAAATTAGGGAATTAAAGCGTATGACTATGTCTCGTCAGATCACTTCAAAAACAATCTCTTCATCAACCGGTTCCAGGGTTCTGATCAATCCAGCCATCGTCAAGCGAAGCATTGAATGGACAGAGGTTCAGAGTTGTGAAAGCTACAGCAGAATGGAATCCCATGGAATTATTTCACATAGCCATCTTTATTTTGTATAAATTTTTCAAATATTTACGACAAGATCCTCTTACTAGGATGATTGTCTCCTTTGTACAAGCATACTCAAAGAAAATCAATACGAATACTCTTCCCAAAATTTGTGTCATTTCCCTTTTTCTTTTTCTCTTGCACTATTTGTTTTATTTTGAGAAACGTCCAATGTTTTGTTAAATAGGCATATGCATTTGAAACATGATCACTTCCTAATTGAACCCAAGGAAAAGGATTACTGATAGGATAAAAGTACAGACGGATATTTTGACACCCTTTCAAAGGAAATCCCTCGAAATCTGTAATCCACGTCCCTGACAAACCTTGAGGTCTATCTCCAGCAGACCCTCGGAGCTTATCCCCAGTAAGGTTCTGAAAGGTATTCCCCGCAGAGTACGGACGTCCCTTCCAAGTTTTATTCAAAGTTATTCTCACAAAGGCTTATAACTGGGTTATCCTCAACTAACCATCAAGGGAGGTCACGCTCGCCAGAATTCTTCCCATCCCCAGCGGAGTTCCTCAGAATTCCCCCAACAATAACTTATCAATACTATCCCCGGAGGAGTTTATCTTTGCAAATCCCCAGCCAAAGAATCTTCCGGAAATCATTTTCCCTCAGAGTTAAGCTTCAGTACCCCTAGCAGATCAAAAGCTTCAAATGAACAATCCCCGGCGAAGTCAGACTTTTAAATCTTCTCCCCGCAGAGTTTTTAGAAGAAAAATCTTGCATTCCCCAGTAGAGTCTCCAGAGATATATCTCTCCCAGCTGAAGATTCTCAATCTGGCCTCCCCAACATTAAGTCTACTAGTTTGGTACTCCCCAGTAGAAGACTTCAGGAATTCCCCAGAAGATTGGTATACAACCCAAGCTCCATGTTCCCCAGCAACAACCGAGGACTTATTTTTCCCCGACAGCAATCAAGATTCCTTCATCTTCCGATGTCCCAGATTCATCTATCCTATGCAAGACAGCTCTCCAGCTTACATACACATCCATTTACATTCATAAAACCATAATATACATTGTATCATGCATCACAACATTGCATACAACTAACTCTCTGCCTTTTCAGGTAAGATCAGTCGACAAACTAAAATCATTCAAATCTCAGGATTTCTGAAAACAGTTCACGGGTTCTCCAAGTAAACGGATGTTAACCTATTGCTTGTTCAGATTCTTCTCAAGACTTCTGAAAACAGTTCATGGATTCTTCCCAAGTAACGGATGTTAATCTATCAGCTTGTTCAGATGCAACCTTCGAATTTAGTTTACGGACGCCTCCCAACAACGGATGCGGCTCTTTTGCTAATTCAACTTCAAGATTTCTGAAAACAGTTCACGGGTTCTCCAAGTAAACGGATGTTAACCTATCACTTGTTCAGATTCTTCCCAAGACTTCTGAAAACAGTTCATGGATTCTTCCCAAGAAACGGATGTTAATCTATCAGCTTGTTCAGATGCAACCTTCGAATTTAGTTTACGGACGCCTCCCAACAACGGATGCGGCTCTATTGCTAATTCAACTTCAAGATTTCTGAAAATAGTTCACGGGTTCTCCAAGTAAACGGATGTTAACCTATCACTTGTTCAGATTCTTCTCAAGAGTTCTGAAAACAGTTCATGGATTCTTCCCAGGTAACGGATGTTAATCTATCAACTTATTTAGATGCGACTTCCTGAAAATGGCTTGTAGGTTCCTCCCAACCACGGATGTCAACCTATTGCCTGTTCAGACCCCCAGTTCAGAAATGGTCCAAAGCTCGGACACTTTCCTAATGTTCCCTTCCAGATGGCATCTTTAAGCCCATCCCCGACAAGTTTCTGTCACTCTCCTAGATGGCATCGTTAAGCCCATCTCCAAATGGCATCTCTAAGCCCATCCCCGACAAGTTTCTGTCACTCTCCTAGATGGCATCGTTAAGCCCATCTCCAAATGGCATCTCTAAGCCCATTCCCGCATCCAGTGCTTTGATGAGTGCAAATTTTCGGGCACTCTAGTGTCCAATCTCCTTTTACCTTCAAGTCGCGAAAGGCAAATTTGCCAATCTAACTCTTCAGGTCAAAGAAGATTGAACAGGGGCAACTGTTGTACCCCAAAATTTGCCCTCGCATTTTGCTACAAACAATCTCAGCTTCAGACATTTCCTGACTTTTCAAACTGGCGCAAGAATCGGACAAACGGACTTTTCTTGACATTCAAGCAAAATTAGGGTTTTTACTGATGTTCAGAGCTCTGATTTGTCTCATACAGTTGGCTTAGGGTTGGGATGATTTTTGGTTCAATTTTGACCAGGCGAGCGTTATCTAGCATTTAATCAGAAATTAAGATTTTATGGGCATATTCTCAGAAGAATTTAAGTTCTACCGCACTTTGCAGTTTATCCCGATTCGTGTTAAAATTCGCGTTATCTCGATTTAATCAGTAAATGAGGCAGTTGGTTGGAATTCACCAGTCAAAAGGGATGTGTGCAATGTGGAATTACAGTGCTTGGCAAAAGAATCAGTGGAAAAAAAAAGGATTGCATCTGATTAAGTCTTTGTGTTCGACTGTGCGTTGCTTTGAATAATGGATACGTCGAATTCATTTATTTTGATCATTTAAGGTTTAGTTGATTATTTATGATTCTAAGAATTAAAATATTTGAAGTTTAAACCTTCATTTTATTTTATTTTAAGGGACTATAAATAACAAATGAACAATTAAAGAAAAGGAATTTAATATCAAATGAATTTTTATTTCACATTTAATAATTGTTACAATTGTTATTATTTGGATACTAATATTTATTACAAAGTATTTAAATAATAATAATGTACAAGAATTAAACTAAAAATAAAAATTCTATCCTATTTCTAAATTCTTCATTCTCCACTTCATGCCGATGCTCCATATTTTTTTATCTGCAAAAAGAAAGAGGAAGTCAGAAGATAGTTAATTAAAAGAGACGGTTAATTTGCTCATCATTAGGGGCCACTGACTGGGATCAGTTGCCCTCTCTGCAAATCACGGGATTTCTCCCGGTTCACAGAGAGGGAAGATTTTTTTGTTCATGAAATGCAAATGCATAATTCCTAAAAATTCAAGACTGCATAAGAATCTCAATTTCCAATTCAAACAAAACTGAAAAATCCAATTCCAACTTCCTATCCAAAGCAAAAAGGAAATTGCTGTCAAAATGCCTAAGGATTACCCAAAGGTACACTTGCTGCAAAGTCAAAATGCCAAGATATCAAAGAAATGCAAAGCTGTCAAAAGCAGAATAAGAATGCAGAGAAGTATATGCCAACAAGGTGATCCATTTCATCATTTCCCAGCATAGGAGGGGGCCCCTTCAGAACCATAGTGCAAATAAAAATCATTATAAAATTCTAAGCTGTACTTTAGGAGAGAAGAAAAAGAGATAAAGAGCATAGGCAAGGTTCAGGTTAGGCATAGGCAGTAGGACAGCAGAAAAGATATACAAAAAAGAAGACACAATTCAGCATTGTTCAAAACTACACAGCATGGACAGTTACTAAAAATGGAAAAGATGCCAAGAAATTTTGTCAAACTACCCAGCAAGCGTGGATCAAGAAGAAAACAAAAGTTTGAAATATGGTTAGGCGCCAAAGACCAATAGCAAAAGGACGAAATAATACAAGAAAAGAGACTGATTGAGCCAAGCACCAATATCACCCATATAACTCAGAACTGAACCAAGATAGAAAAAGAAGTTCATACCTGTCTAAAAAAACACAAGTTATCAAAACATAATCAAACCTCCTACCAGTACCATAACCTGAAAACGCAACCTCAAGCTTCAAAAAAAAGCTGATAAGCCAAACATAATACAATGCCTTCACCTGCCTTGCCATTAGCCTAACAAACCCACCTCCTGTCAACACATAACCTGCAAATACACAGTCCAACCTCACAAGAACCCATCAAACTGAAGCAAGCTCAAACACCTAACAAAAAGCCTACTGAACCTGTCCCAAACCTCACATAACCTGTAAACTGAGTTATCTCAAACCAATGCCAAAAACCAAAACTGAACCAGCATAATCCCACCTCCTGTCAAACATAAACCAAGTTCAAAAAAACTGATAACAGCAAAAAAGCCTACTGTTAAACTCCAACCTGTTGAAGCTTTATCAGTCCAAAAAGAAAACTTATTCAAAACCAATGCAAAAAGCCTCATCCTCAAGAATATACAAACCCATAACCCGAAAATATCACAACCAACCAAAACTTCATACCAGCACCATGCCTATCCAACTCAAGGCCATAGTATCTCCAGCCTAAGCCCTCAGTAAAACATCATTGGGCAACGAAGACGAGCATACAGCATTCCAGAAGAAGAGAGAAATTTCATTCAGTTCAAGATAATACACAGCATCCAAGAAAACAAAAATATCAAAGGCAACCTAGGCCCTCAGACCTCTGAGGTCATCACTGAGCAACGCAAACAAGCATACAGCATCTCAAGCAAATACTCAGGCAACAATTCCAAGAACATACAGATTCCCAAAGGCAACACATAGTGGAAGAAGGAGATAAAGAATTGAGGAATTAAAGGGTTCTCAGTATACATCATCAAAGCCCTAAATATAGCAAAGGAACGAAAATACCAGGAAAGCGTCAAAAGCTCAAAGTTTCGTCACATTTCTCTCCGCCGTTCCGGCCTCCTGAAGCATCACTCCACCTCTCCTCCATCTCCCAAACGAAGGTAGCCAATCTTTTCCCACTTCTCTTCTCCTTCACCTCATAGTCATAAAAACTCAACTTAAAACTCAAATCAAAACATGCAATCTGTAAAAAAGGAAGAGATAAAAACGTAACAACAAAAACTGACCTTAAAATCAAAGGCGCTGAGTTCATGTTAGGGAGGGAAGAAAGACGTTGGAATAACGTTGGTGGCCGGAATCGGGCGTTCAGGAAACTGATGATTGGAGAAGACGAATCCAACACGGCGCCGCTCAAGCCCTAACCTTCGTTCTGAACATACCAAATGCCTAACCCTAAATTTCGTTCAAAGACAAACATGGGCCTGACCCGTTCCCAATTATTCTGAGCCCAAGTTAACATTTAACCATTAACCCTCTTGTTATTTCATAAACAATATCCATTTCTTTTTTTAAAAACACTAACCCTTTTTTATTTCATTTTATAAACAATGTTTTTTATTATTCTTTGTAAAATACTCACTTAATTAAAAATACATTTTTTTTTATATATCATAAGGCTAAAACATTTTTTAGATAGATATTTTGTACATACATATTATATTAAAAATTAATTTTGTACATATCATATAAATTAAATTTGAAAACATTTTCTTTAGATTAATACACATTTGTATATAAAATAACAAAATACATTTTTTATACATAATTAAATTGAAACTTTTTAATTAACATACACATTTGTACATACCAATTCAAATACATTTATTTTCTAATATCGAAATTCACAAACATTTGACTAAAAATACTTTTTAATTAAAACTTAACATTTTAATCAAAACACTTCATTTTTCTTTTATACATAATTAAACATATAAATCAAAAATTCATTTAAAATACATTTATATAGGTCAAACCCTAATACGATTCAACTTCACATTATCGCACTTGTGTACAATTACATAATTCATATACATATACCTCTCATATTTACACTTACACAATATATTGCCCTATACACATTTTATCTTATATTTGTACATTCGATATTTACATTTTGATTGTGACATTCGATTTGGTTGTAAATACTATAAGTCTCATCCCCTTGTACATTTATACCCCCACTCCCTGATACTATTTTGTAATAGCGTAGATTTACCTTCCGCAATTTACAGTTTTCCAATTATACCATGTTTAGACCTAGGGTTTGTATGTACATAAAATCAAACGCTAGATAACCTAATACAAGACAAACGCATGTAATCAATACACAATCACACTCGCACCCTCTAGGGTAATCCCACATGATGCCTTCCAAAATGGGCCATGCTTGCACGTCGAGTATCTTTGGCAAAACAAAAGCAAATGATCACAAGTCCCTCAAAGTGTTGCCTAAACGGAATGATCATAGTCCCTTCAAGATAAATTGCCAAAGATACTTGGCACCATTGCATTCATGGTCCATACGATGACCCACGCCCGTCCCGAATAAACTTCCTAAATACAAGATTGCCTATCAACTTCAATGGTAGAACAAAATTGTCAAAGGGGTTAAAACACGACGAAAATCTTTGAGAAAGCTTTAGGGTAGATAAACTCTTAAGTACTTGTCAATTCGTAAAGAAAACACTTGCCTAATTTCAAAACCCACTTCACAAACACTTTCAAAAATCAAACTTTTCAAACCCTTGAAACATCTTTTTAAAAGATAAAACACCTTTTGTAAAACATTCGAGTAAAGAATTGTTACAAGGTTAGCCTAGCACAAGGCATCTTTTCAAAACATTTTCAAAACAACACACAAAGCACCATTTCATACAATTGAAAACCAAGGCAAAATTGATCTAAGCAAGTACCTAAGAGCCCATGGATAACCATGGATGAAAAGGGTGCTAATACCTTCCCTTTTCATAATCTACCCCCCGAACCCATGAAATATCTCAAAAGGTTTTTGCTGTGCTTTTTTAACCTTTCCTTTAGGATAAAATAAAAAGTCGGTGGCGACTCTTGCTCAACCGCACAAGTGCGAATACGAACGCAAAACACTAGTCAGTTCTCCCACTGTATCACAACTTCCGCTATATTTTAAGCTAATGCCTAATTACTACTGTCTAGTTAAAAGATCTCAAACTTCTGCTTTGTTGACCCTAACCTCTATCTGTTCTTTATGTTCGTAACAAAACAATTTAACGATTAAAAATAGTAACTTAGACCAGAAAAAAGGTTTTGTAGTAAAAATAGTCCCAACTGAGTCACTCGATCCCTTGGTTATGTGACCTTACATAACGGTATACGAATTCTAGCCTAACATAATATCATACCAATTCACAGAACAATTCCAGAGACAGAACAAAATAAACATGATTATATTAATTAAAAGTAATAAAAAGATTCTTAAAAATAAACCTGGTAATAATTCTGGATATGGGTATAATCACTTCTAATTCTTGACTAGAAGCACTCCTGCACAAACTGTAGGCATTGCTTTGGTCGGGAACAGAGACAATCGTACAGAAAAATAAATGCTAGAGGAAATATAGAAATTGCAGGAAAAAGAATAATGCTTAAAGAAAATTGCCTTAGAGTAACAAAAATGAATTCTAAAAAATCTCTGCCAAAAGAAAAGTCCTTTATTCGTTGTGTCCAGGGTCCTATTTATAACCTCGTGTGTGATAAGTTGGTTCTCGGTAATGTAGGAACACTTTGTGTTCCTTTGAGAAATAATAGGACCACTAAGTTTGTTACGTTCTCCATGCATTGACTGAGTGGATCGGAGAAATAGGATGGCCGTTGGATTTGCATTTGAATTGGTTTTCTTCCGTTGGATTTGCAGTACGTGGTCAAAGAGGAAGAAAGTGGGCTTGTGACGAGAGGCATCATACCTTGACGATCGTCAAGGCCTTTGCATAGTGGGCCACGTGCTCACACGCTTTGTGATGGGCTTAAGCTGGTTTCTTCTCCTTTGGCCCTTTTTGCTATCTTTGCACCTTTTTTTTCTTCATTTCTTCCAAAGTGTTTAGCTTAATGTATATCTTCAAAAATAGATGAATACCTGCATAATACCTATAAAAAATATAATTTAAACTAAAATAAGAGAAATAATTTATGTATATCAAGCCAAAAATATCATATATTTGTGTGTCATCAAAGAGCACCTTGATCATCTCCAGAAATTGTGTGACAGGTTGAAGACGTACAAGCTGAGGTTGAATCCGAACAAGTGTACCTTTGGGGTAAGGTCTGGTAAGCTTATGGGTTTCGTCGTCAGTGATAAGGGTATTCAGGTGGACCCTGCAAAGGTAAAAGCCATACAAGAGATGTCGACTCCCTGCACAAAGAAAGAAGTTAGAGGTTTCTTGGGACGTCTAAATTACATCGCCATGTTCATTTCACATCTGACTGCTACTTGTGAGCCAATATTCAAGATGCTGAAGAAAAATCAAGTGGTTAAGTGGAATGATGAATGCCAAACCTCTTTCGAGATAATCAAGGAATACCTTCAAGAACCACCAATTTTGATGCCTCCAGTTGAAGGAAGACCTTTGATATTATACTTGACAGTGATAGACAATTCAATGGGGTGCGTGCTGGGGCAACATGACGAGTCTGGTCGAAAAGAGCATGCAATTTACTACCATAGCAAAAAGTTTACCGACTGTGAGACCCGATACTCATTGCTCGAGAAAACTTGTTGCGCTTTGGCATGGGCTGCTCTCCGACTGAGATAGTATATGCTGACTCACACTACCTTGTTGATATCAAAGATGGATCCGGTCAAGTATATTTTTGAGAAGCCCACTCTCTCCGGAAGGATAGCAAGATGGCAGATGATCTTAACCGAGTACAACATCCAATACATAACCCAAAAACCAATCAAGGGGAGTGTATTGGCGGATCATTTGGTGCATCAGGCCGTGGATGACTACCAGTCCATGAATTTCGAGTTCCCGGACGAGAATATCATGTTGGTAACCAACTGCGAAGAACCTGGGCCGGATGAAGGACCCAAGGAGGGATCCCGATGGTCTATGTATTTTGATGGAGCCTCTAATGCATTAGGTAATGGCATTGGAGCTGTAATTATATCCCCTGAAGGCTGTCATATCCCGTTCACCGCCCGATTATGTTTTAACTGCACCAACAACATGGTGGAGTATGAAGCGTGTATCATGGGTCTTCGAGCTACTATTGACCTAAGGATTAAGTTCTTAAGTGTATTTGGAGATTCTGCTCTGGTAATAAGTCAGATCAAAGCCGAGTGGGATACGAAGCACCCGAATCTTATTCCTTACAAAGAGTATGTACTGACATTGCTCCCACACTTTGAGGAGATAACCTTTGAACATTTCCCACGAGAAGAGAACCAGTTGGCAGACGCGCTAGCTACCATGTCTTCTATGTTCAAAGTCAGGTGGGACAATGAAGCTCCCCAAATTATCATTGAGAGGATAGATGAGCCCGCACATTGCTGTGACATTGAGACTGAAGAGGTAGTAGATAAACCCTGGTTTCGTGAGGTAAAAAGGTGTCTTAAGGCCCAAGAATACCCCGAGAGGGCATCTGTTAATGATAAGAAATTTCTGAGAAGGTTCGCGGCGAAGTTATTTCTTAGCAATGGGATCCTTTATAAGCGTAACCATGATTCAAGCTTACTGTGGTGTGTAGACAAGAGAGAGACAGAAAGGATCATGGCAGAATTACATGAAGCCACTTTCGGAACCCATTCTAGTGGACATACCATGGCGAAGAAAATCCTATGGGTAGGATACTATTGGTCCACTATGGAAGCCGATTGTTATCAGCACTCTCGAACCTGTCATAAGTACCAAGTCTATGCTGATAAGGTGCATGTACCTCCAGTTCCTCTGAACATCTTGACGGATCCTTGGCCCTTTGCGATGTGGGGCATTGACATGATTGGCGAGATCAGACCTATTTGCGTCTAATGGGCATCGTTTCATTCTGGTGGCTATTGATCACTTCACAAAGTGGGTTGAGGCAGCTTCCTTTGCTACAGTAACCAAGAACGTCGTGGCGCGGTTCATCCGACATAATCTGATCTGTCGATATGGTGTACCAGAGAGGATTATTACTGACAATGGTACAAATCTCAATAACACAATGATCACCGAGCTCTGCAAATAGTTCAAGATACAACATCATAACTCTTCTCCCTACCGGCCGAAGATGAATGGCGTTGTTGAAGCGGCTAACAAGAACATCAAGAAGATTGTGCAGAAGATGACAGTGACGTATAAAGACTGGAACGAGATATTACCATTCGCTCTTCATGGGTACCGTACCTCAGCACGGACATCGACAGGGGCAACACCCTATTCCTTGGTATATGGCATGGAGGCAGTCCTACCCATCGAAGTCCAGATACCCTCTCTCAAGATTATGAAGGATACATGTTTAAACGAAGACGACTGGATCCAAACCCGGCTTGATCAGCTGAATCTAACCGATGAAAAGAGACTTACTGCTATTTGTCATGGTCACACGTATCAAAAGCGAATGATCAAGGCTTTTAACAAGAAAGTCAGACGTCAAGAATATCAAGTCGGGGATCTAGTGATCAAACACATAATACTACCACAAGGTAATCCTAGGGGGAAATGGACCCCCACATACGAAGGGCCATTTGTGGATAAGAACATTTTCTCAGGAGGAGCTATGATTCTAACCACCATGGATGGTGACGACCTTCCTCACCCCGTCAATGTAGACATAATAAAAAGATACTACGCATAATCAAAGACCCGCTAGGTTGACTGGCCTAGGCAAAAATAAGGGCTTTCTGGCGAACCAAAAGGGTTCGGGCAAAAGTAAGGGATGAAAATGAAAAAAACTGTACACCCGGCAAGTCGAAAACCTGAAAAGGAAGCTTGGGCAAAAAAGGGTATCCCGGTGGATTGAGAACCCGAAAGGAAGGTCCAGGAAAAAATTAGGGATCAAAGCGTAACACTATGTCTCATTGGATCATCTTGCAACTAGACTTCGGTATCAACTATCAAGCTCAGACGGCACCAATCAATCTGATCCACCTTCGACCAAGTAGCAAAGTGATGAGACGCTTGAAGATATAAAGGCGATAACAGAGTTGGAACCTAATGGGATTGTTTCACATAACTGTTTTTCTTTCTTTTACACAAATTGTATAATTTCTGACTTTCGGCAGCATTCTCTTACTAGGACGTCAGCCTCTTTGTATAAAAAAGCCTATTACGGGCCAATTTCAAAAATTAATACAAGTCATTTTATGAAACTTCAATTTGTTTCTTTTTCTTTTTCTGTTTTGTTTTGCAAGAACGTCCAATGATTCATTTTTGATATATGCATTTGAAAATAATGGATGCTCATAAATATTTACACAAGAAACAAAAAACGATTACGCGTAATGCAAAAAAACAGGGAAAACAAGAAGTTCCCAAACCTTACAGTTATTCTGCCCATCAGATACCGGGATAGAGCCAGCTTGAGAACATGAGTAGTGGTACATACACTCCCCACAAAGTAAAAAGTATCCAAAGACAGTGATGTTAGTGTTCTCGAACAGGACATAACTCCCTCCAGCTGAGGTTCACAATCGCAAGTGAGTCAGTAAATTTTTCCCCAAGCAGGGTTTATTTCTCTCACAAGCGGAAATTCAATCTCCAACATAATTCATTATCACCAGGAATGGGAATTCATCCCCAGCTGAGTTTATTTCTCCAAATTAGCAGATCTATCAACAAAGTATCTCCTCTCCAACAGAGTTATTCCCCACAGAGTTATCCTCAGACAAGGGTCTCTTCCGGCAGAATATTCACCAGCCGAATGGATGTGAATCCCTGGTTAGTTATCTTTGTTCACCATCCTCGACAGAAGTAGATGAACTGTGGTTTTTTTTACAGCAGTCAAGAATACCATTTCTCATACTCTCCAAACAGCAGTCAGGGATTTATTTTCCCGGACTCAGATTATTACGTCAGCATTTCATGTTCATACATCATGACATGTGCATACATTACATATAACATGATCTCAGTTATCTTAAGAACCCCATCACAATGCATCTCATGCATCGCACATAACTAACCCTGTATTTTTTCCCCAGGAAAGATAGTTATTATCAACAATTTCCAGCAGGTCCATGATCAACACTCAAAGCTAAACAGAGTAATCATTGGTGCGGAAAAAACAACCTTACCCAGGTTCCTCTTGAAGTCCTACACTGGCTGATCATAAAGCAACCTTACCCAAGTTCCCTCTGCAGTTTTACCTAAACTCATATCGAAGTAACCCTACTATCCAGGTTCCTTCTCAGCAACCCTACTATCCAGGCTTTCATATCGAAGTGACCCTACTATCCAGGTTCCTTCTCACAACCCTACTATCTAGGCTTTCATCTCGAAGTAACCCTACTATTCAGGTTCCTTCTCACAGCCCTACTATCCAAGCTTTCATCTCGAAGTAACCCTAATATCTAGGTTTCTTCTTACAGCCCTACTATCCAGGCTTTCATATCGAAGTAACCCTACTATCCAGGTTCCTTCTCACAGCCCAACTATCCAGGCTTTCATATCGAAGTAACTCTACTATCCAGGTTCCTTCTCACAGCCCTACTGTTCAGGATTTCATATCGAAGTAACCCTACTATCCAGGTTCCTTCTCACAACCCTACTATCCAGGCTTTCATCTCGAAGTAACCCTACTATCCAGGTTCCTTCTCATAACCTTACCATCCGGGTTCTTCCTCTCTTATCCCCAGGCAGCAGTCCACAGCACTAAGACCGGGACCCAATCAAACATAATTGATTTCACATTTCCCCAGAAAGTCACGGTGCAGCATATACCCCGATCAAACACACGGTTCACTTCCGCTTCCCAAACTGGAATTATTCCCCAGTAGAATAGTGGACAACTGAATCTCCTAAAACTCTATTTCTCTCAAGATAGAGACCAACATTCCCCTGCGAAATTCTCCTCGACAACAGGTATGTGGGTTCTCGCAAAGGAATCTCTTATGCGATTGACACCTCTTCTGATGGCATCTTTAAGCCCATCCGTGACAATTTTCAATCCTCAACCTCCAAATGGCATCTATAAGCCCATTCTCGATATCACAAATCAAGTACCACCTCATGCGAGTGTAAATTTCTGGGCACTCTAGTGTTAAATCATCTTCCACCTTTAGATCACGAAAGGCAGACGATCCAATCTACATCTTCAGGTTTAAGAAGATTGAACAGGGGCAGCTGTTGTACCCCAAAATTTTCCCTCCTATATTTCTTAACACATGGCAAGTGAGGTCCCCAAATTGCTCAAGGAAGTTCAAGAGTTGACCAGACAAACTCTCTCCTATGGCAGTATACCCCATATTAGGGTTTCAATTTTTATTAAGATGTGTGAACCACAAAGGACTCAAATGCTCACCAATGTCCTAATATGTTCTCAAGATCAGACATGTCAAGTTTCAAGCCTTGCATAAGAAGTTTGCTCAGTCAATTGCTCAAATGCCTAAAAATCAATTGTACTAGGGCAAAAGTCAACTGTGGCCCACATACAGTCAAACTTCAAGATTTTTGGTCAACATCCTCATTTTGAAGCATTATTCATCATTGGATCAAGGGTTGATCATGATTCCTCAAGGATTTCTCACAATTCACTAAAACCCAAAAGTTACTAAATTAGGGTTTTGTAGGAAAAGTTAACTCAACTTTGACCAAGCATAAATTTCTCACACTTTATCAGAAATGACCCATCCAAAGCTCATTTTGAATAGGATTCAATTCCCTACAATTCTTCTTCAGCTCCCAAGTCCAAACTTTGCACTCACAAAAAGATATGAATTTTGACATTATAGGTCCTTTTGAAAAGTCAACAAAAACACCTTTTGGGTCAAAGCTTCATACAAGAACATGGAAGACTCAATTGAGATGAGACCAAAAGGGTTGCTTATAGGACATCCTAAGCTTTCTAAAAAGTCCAAGAATACCTCTCTAGGGTAAAAATTGAGAGAGTTATGCATTGGCCAAGTTGACCATTTTTTCCAAATTGCCAAAAGTCAAATGTGCTCAAGTTTGCATTTTTTGCTAAATGGGCCCAACTTTTTATGCTTGCACTTCAATTATAATGTGGTCCACGACTGAAATACTTATCCACACATTACTTTTTTCATTTTTCAATTTATTTTTATTTTTCATTAATTAAAAAGTGAATTAAATCAAATAAATGATGAAAATTATCAAAGATATGATTTGAGTTGTTTTTTTTACAGATTGGCAACCAAGATATGTTGAGCTTGCATGATCAATTAGAATCAATGGCAATTGGTACAAGGAAGGCATGATTGGCATGAAAATAGAAAGATATCATAAAAATTGAAAATCAAATCAAATCTTAGATGAATGCAAAGATTCATGCCAAGTTTGTTAACCTAATTCATTCTAGGTTATATAATAAGGCTTTGCAGATCAAAAGAAGAGAGCGAGGTCATGTAAAGCACAAAACAAAACTAAAAAATTCCAAGAAAAGTGTGAGACTAATCTTCTTCTACAGGCCAATTGAAGGTGTGTTAGCCATTCCAATTGCTTGCTAGACATCCCAGGAAACTATTCCAATCACTCCTAGGGCCTGAAGCACTCAGAAACTAGTTGTACACCTCAAGCGGTTTGGTATATTTTTCAAATTCGATTATTGCAATTTACGCATCATTAGCACTTTTGATTGTTATATTCATGTTTGTCATCATGTTTGCAAGCTAACCATGCCATTTAATTGCATTTTTGATGCCTGTACATGATATTGCCATGGTTAGGGTTTGGTGTTCTTGTTTAAGGGTTTTCAATGCAGGAAAAATTGGGCTTTGATTTTGGTACCATGATGCTCGTGAGGATGAGACGAGTTGATTGGTACCAGCACTTGCCATTTATCTTGCTCGTATACAATTTTTGAGATGAACAGGTCTGTACCTATAGTAAGCGTCCGTAGGTAAAAGCTTTGTTTGTTAAAGCGACGGAGAGAGGAAGAAGAAGCTTGCGTGGCAGCGTGTGACTCGTCCGTTTGAAATTTCACGTGTTTGGCTAACCCCACTAGCTTGTTTTGAATATTGTGTTTTGTTATTATTATTATCACAACTAACCATCACAGCTCAGCTGGCAAGCAAGCGTTGGAATTGAGTATAGGGACCTGGGTTCGATCTCTAGGTCCCAATGTTTTATTTGTATTATTTTCAATTATCTGATCCAGCGCATTGCTCATTATGAGGCTCACCATGCAACCTCAACATCCATCTTTTGATGTCCAACTAGCCAGATCCGATGCCTCTCCATTGAAGGTCCACCATATTCCTCAAGTTAACATCCACACCCAAACCAAGCGTGGTTGACCAGGCCTTGGGGTTTTTGGGCCAGAAAATCCATATTGACGCCCCCCCTCTTCAACAATACTATCAGGCCCATCTCTTCACCTTTTTTTATTTTCTCTTATTTTTAATTCTTTTAATATTTTCTTTAATTATTTTAATTAACACCATTAATATTTTTTATAAAATCATAAAATCAAGAAATCATAAAAAAAATTGAATTAGGTTTTTTTTATCCAAGTTAATTTAATTTAGTTTAATTTAATTTAGGGAAATTTTAACTTGTTTTTTTGCAATTAAAATCAAATAGAAAATTAGGTTAAGTTCTTGATTTAATTCTTTTCTTTTTCCTCAAATAAATAAAAATACAAAATAGGTTGTTTAGACTTAATTAATTTATTTTTCTTAATTTAAAATTAATTAGAACTTAAGATTTTCTTTTTAATTCAATTATTTCATTATTTTATTAAATAACAAAAACAACAAAAAAAATGTTTTTTCTTTAATCAATTGCAATTAGGTTTAGTCAAGGTTCAAAACCCTAATCGTCTCGCACTTAATTCGCTGCGCACTTGTTAATTATTTTGCCAATATTTTTGTAACTGTCCATGGTTTGTAATAGTTAATTTAGGGTTTTTATTTACTGTTTAAATCCCCGAGTTTTTGGCTATGTAATTAAGCCCCCTCCCTGAAGCCTTGTAATAGCGTAGGTTTATTTTCTCGCATTTTAATTCCTGCAAATATTTAACTGTCTAGATGTATGCTAATAGGATTGTATGGAAAGAATGCATGACAAATTAATACAGTTAGAAAACCCTAATATGCAAAGATAAATAACTGAAAACAAATCACTCGCACATATCACTCTTAGGGTATACTCTCACTTCGGTTTCCTTCGGTAAACGATCCTTAAGCATAGGGTGTCTTAGGGGTTGCCCTCCTGTCTAAAAAAGATCAAACGTCCCATTCGAATGTTGCCTCAGAAATGTTGCCTCGAAAATGTTGCCTTGAATATGATCTTAAGACTCTAGGGTTATTACTAAGGTGTCCTAATATTGCTTTAGTGATCGTACGTCCCTTTCGATTTGACCCTTACAAATTCCAACGATGGTGCTACCTATTTCTCAATAGTAGGATAGCGCTGTCTAAAAGAAACAAGAATAGAAATGATCTTTTTTCGAGTAGGTAGATGCTAGTAGGTACTTGCTCAAATCAAAACTTTTCACACTTACACTTTTCAAACAAACTTTCAAAACAACTTCGTCACACCCTTGAGGACTGATACAAGGGTTATTACAAAGTCAAACTTTTCAAAAACAAAGCACACACACAAGTAATTTAAAAATGAGCAAGTACCTAAGAGCCCATGGAAAACCATGGATAGAAAGGGTGTTAACACCTTCCCTTTCTATAATCTATCCCCCGTACTCAGAATATCTCGAAAAAGGATTTTTTCTGTACTTTTTTTCTTTCCGGTTGGATGAAATAAAAGTCAGTGGCGACTCTTGCTTACCGCGACATTTTGCAAACACAAAACGAAAAACGCAAACCAGTATTAGATAGTCGGTTCTGCCACCGTATCACACATAACAAATGCAAGAAAAACGTGCAATATGATGCATGATGTGTAATGCACATGATTAATTTTATTTTGTTATTTAATATTTCAAGGGATTTATAGTTTATGGACATATTGTAAATATCAAAGTAATAATGCATTTGAAATACTGAAATTTTTTATTATAACAACTCCAAAATAGATTACAAGTTTCAATGATCCCAAGTACAAGATGAGAATAAAATATGAGACCCAGAGAAATAAAACTGGTGGAGATCACTCTATACGTTGGCGCTTCCCCGTGAGCCAGAAATATGAGCCTTCAACCTCTGGTTTTCTTCCGCATGTCTGAGGGCAACCTCCTTCTAATCACATGAATCAGGAAGTGAGTAATCAGCATCCGATTGAGGCTTAGGAGAAAATAAATCCCCTTTCCTCTCCATAGACTCTACCACTCGACTCTCAAGGATCTCAATCAAGTCGTCTTTCTCCTTCAAGTCTGCTTTATAGGAACTCTCTAAAGTTTTGAACTTGTTCTTCCAAGCATCCTTTTCATGTTGCATCCTAACCAAAGCAAGTTGCAACTCTTCTAGATAGTCTAATAAGGGAAGAGTGGTCTTCACAAATAGATCAGGCATGGGTGTCTCCCGGGTATACGGCATCTTTAACTGAATAGCTCTCGATCAGACCCACTGAAGATATGGCTCCAAAGAAACAACACCCCTAGGTCCCAAATCCTTCCTACTCTTCTTATGCATGTAACGCCAGGCCTTCACAATCTTCTCCCTAGCTTCCCTATGGTCTTCTCCTTCCTTCAGAAAGAAAATACTCAAATGAATACTATTCGGTTTATCCCTCATTGGATAACCAAGTTGTCGCCGTGAAAGAACAAGGTTATAGCTAATTCCTCCCTTTGTACCAAGAAGAGGTACATTGGGGAAACTACCACAACTGTCAATAATCTCTATATCCTGGTAATCTCGATGATACCAATCAATATTCGAGTGAGTAAGTGCCATGATCTTAGGAGCCGAACGGGGTTCCTTCTTGACATCCCAAAAATCATCAGAGTGAGGCATATGAGAGATAAACCACCGGTTCAACAAAGGCATGCAACAGATAATCATCCCCCCATGATAAGAATTCTGAAGATGAATAGAGTAATAAGCATCACCCAAAAATGTAGGAAATGGGTTTCCAAACATGAAGATCCTGATAGCATTAATGTCAACAAACTTGTCCACATTAGGAAATAAAAACAACCCGTAAGCAAGAAGCGCAAAGATGGCCTCAAAAGCAACTGTATTCTTCATTCTGGAAAAGTAATGAGCTTTCTCCAATAAGAACTGAGTTGGTAATCCTCTAATTTCTCCTTTAGTAGTCATATGGGCTTCCGTCTCAGATTTCCCCAGATGAATTAAAGCAGCAATCTCATGTGGTTTTGGCTCACCCTCTAAACCAGTAAAAGGAACACGATCGGTAACAGGTAAATCTAATAGATAAGAATACTCCTCCAGTGTGGACATCAACTGATAGTCGGGAAAAGTAAAGCAATGATACATCGGATCATATAACTGGACCAAGGTCGAGAGAATACCCTCCTTCATCTTCAGCTTCATGAGAGGAATAATGGATCCATACTTCTTCCGAAAGTCTACAGAACACTCGATCTCGGGAATTAGACTGATTAAATCATCTATCTTGGGATCCTTGAAACTGTATTTCCCAATCTTTCTCTTTCCAGAATCCATGGTTAGAAAGTACCTGAGATATTCACAAATGGTCAACCTTCAAATCCCTTGAAATATGGTTTCTTCAAAAGATGCTTATGAGTGCATGTATGCATGATGCAGCAATCACACACAGGATCACACATATAGGGTTCATAGGTTCAACGTCACGAGCATGAGGTCAAAGGTACTACGTGTTGGTCTAAAATTTATCACCTGCCGAGCAAGGTTCTAGAGGTTCCCAGAGTCTACATCCTTCCTTCGGATATTACCAACTTCCCGATTAACTTGGTAATTAGTAATATTCTCAAGAAAGACTCGTCCGAGCGTAGTATCGCGTGACAACTATTTTTGGATTACTCCTTCATAGCTTTCGCACTACACCTAAAAGGCCAAGATGGGTTTGGTATTCTACGGTCCTCAGTTTCAGCAGGCTCCCAGGTCGAAAGCAGTACGTCTTCCCGATTACTCGGTAAATGACACTACAGTCAAAGGGGCCTCCACTGAGTGGGGGATCTCATGCCTTCTTTTTTGGGATTACTCCCTCAAAGTTAACATGACTATACCACCCATCCTATCTTAAAGTTTGCCCAAGTCCGGGTATAGTACTTATGAGTAATCACCAAGAACCCTGAAAACCAGGAAAATCTAGACAAACATATATACAACATATAACACAAAAAAATAAACAATAATAACACATATACAGATATAAACAAATATAGGCTTAACCCACTTAGGTATGGACCAGCAAGAGGTCAATCTGTCCCCAATGAAGTCGACATTTTTCTGTAGCGATTGAAATATTTTAAGACTAAGCCATTGGAGTGACTTAACTTATACAAATCAAAATAAAAATCATCACCGCGCTTTATTGTTTCCAAAGGAATGGGAAAAGAGCGAATAACCCAAAAAGAAGGGGAAAGATTCAAGGTAAGGGGGTTAGTTATGCAAAGGGAAGGTAATAGCAACCTAAAAATCTATGGTACTCCGCAGGAACCTCTTTGTAAAATCTGTATATTTTGGCTATAAAATGTTGTATAAAATGGATGGTGGAGGTGAGAAAAGAAATATATATTTTTATGGTTTTTTGCACCCGCCGCGGTTGTGAACCTTTAGTGCCTACGTACCAACTTTTTGTGCAATAGGGGATTAGGGTACACGTAGTTCCTCTTTTACAAATTTAAAACACAAATGTGTTGGTTAATTTTATGAGATAAAACATCATCGTCACTGTCCGTGTGGAAAATATACCTACTACCCACAATTATGAGAAAGGAGAATTTGCATCATCTCAAAGTGGAGGATATGGCCTGGATCTTAAAATCAACAATGCCTCACTCAACACCCAAGTGGAAAATATCTCTCTTCACTACATATTATAGAAGTATAGTTGTTTGCATCACTACAAGGATTGGCAAGAGTTCAATCTTTTGAGAAAAGTTTAAAGATAAAAGCCAAAGTGGCAGAAATGGTTTGAAATGAGATTGATTGATTTTTAGTCTTCTCACAAAAAAAATGTCAATGTATTGTTAAGTTGATTGGACTTTATTTATGAAAATGTTTTGAAAATGCGTGGACATAAGTCCAAGTTTATTATGAAAGTGGTTCAAGTTTAAAAACAAGAAGAGTTTTCAAAAGGATGAAGAAGATTTTTGAAATTAAAGAAGATGGGAGGAGAAGAAGGGACTATTCTAAAGCATAAGGTAAAAGCTAGGGATAAGAACCATCTAACCAACAAGAAGCCAATACTTGACATTATGAGACAAGATAGAATTCTCATTCCTTGGATTGAAACCAATAAAGCAAAAAAAAACATTAGACCTCTTGAGAGAACCAAACTTCAAGTGTATTAAGTCTTCACAAAAATTGGGCAGGGTAACGGCTGTATACGGGTGAATTCCAGATTACAAACAAAGGGTGTAATCATAATAACCTGCATACAAAACAAACAAACAACTCAATGTATTGAGGTAAACCTTAAGAACTCCAGACAAAATAATCAGATAAGATCACAAGGTCTTCCAAGATAGGCCAAGGTTTCTAATCCTAAGACCAAGAAAAAAGTCCCATGCTCCATAATGCCAAGGATAGTAACCAAATAGTCCAAGTACCATTAAATATTTGTATGGTTTATGTTTATTATTAAGTATCTTAAAAAAGGAAAAGCTCAATGAGCAAAGTAAAAATGACAAGAAAGTAAATACACAAATGAGCAAAGATGAAAATGGAATGAAATGTAAATGCTAAAAGTAAATAGTGCATAAAAATAAAAGGGGCATATAATAAAGATAAAGGATAAAGTCAATTATTAGTGATTAGTGGTTAGTTGGATGATCATCTTGAAACTTGCATTTGGAACTCATTAGAGGATTGGTAGAACCAAAGCCTCCACACAACAAGTTGCATTTGCTTTTTTTCAAGTATATCATCCATTTGGAATTCTCACAAGTGCCATCTAATGATCAACGATGTTTAAGTGATCCGCGTTGACCAAAGGTGTTGTAGATCCATTAGAGGATTGGTAGAACCAAAGCCTCCACACAATGAATCTCAAGTTTATTGGATCAAAGAGATCAAATTAACATACTTGGGTTTGCAAACATAAGTTTGGGCCATAAATAATCATTTATTCGTATCGGGACAAATTTTAGCGCTATGTTAAGCAATTGTAAGTGGATTTATATAGAAGTCGCACCTATTTTGAGGCCGGTCAATAGCAATCTATGCACCATTTATTCTAAGACATGATATAGAGATCATGCTCCAACAACATTTAGTGCAATAAGAAGGGGATGAGATGAAGAGGGATGGGAGAGAGTATACAATCCACTTTTGAATTAAATTTAATCAAACTATTATTAAAACCATTCATCCATTTTTGTGGAGTTAAACTCAACACCATGGATCCAATGATGTTAATAAAGTTCATGATCCAAAATTTAACCCAAGATCAGTCAGAAAATAGTCACAAAATAATATTACATTTTAATATATACAAAAGGATTTAAAAATAATGTTTAAAAATAGAAAGTAAAGAGAAAAATATCAACTATGTTCAAATTAATCAAGAAATAAAAAGTAAGACCATAGAAAAATCAGAAAAAGGCTCAAATAATTTTACAAATTTTTTGGTAATTTTTTAAAGTCAGAAACTATTTTTAAAAATTAAAAGAAATAGGTAAAATAAACCAAAAATGATAAAAAAATAGTAAAGTCAGAAACAAAAATAAAATAAGGTCACCAATATTTGTCACAATATCATTGGATCACTCCATAATTTTTTTCAGAATTTAAAAATGTATAAAAGTATTTTTAAACATTTAAAACATTTCAAATAAAGTGTAAATTTATAAAAAATACCAAAACAAAAAATTAAATTGTGAAAAAATAAAAATCAGAAAGAGAATAATCAAAATATTTTTTCATGATTTTTTCAGATTTTTTGGACTTAAATGAATTTTCTATGATTTTTTTGAAATTTAAAACAATTAAAATATAAAAATAAGAAAAGAAAAGTAAAAATATGTGGACCATTAGATGAGAGTCAAAACGCGTTAGTAATCAAATCCAAGGGATCTGGCGCGTTGTGCATATCATGGTCATTAGTGAATAAAGTACATAATCAAATATAAATCAGATTTTCAAAAATAACAAGTGGTGTGCCATCATTGGTTGGAAGATGACACATAGTTCATCTTCAACCTCCAGCTAACGTGATTTGCAGGTCTCTTAAACTGTAAAATCAGAAGCTCAGACCTATGCCATTTGCTTTGTCTCTTCAAGGCGAAGACAACCACACCTTCGCGCCAAATTTATATAAACTGTAGCTCAAGCAATTTGGAAGGAAAGTTTTAAAAAGGGATTTGAAATCTCATGGTCAAAACGTGTTTCCAGTAAAAAGTAAGTGTTGCAACTAGAACCAGGGAAATGAGAGCAACACAATGATATCAGAGTTTTTAAGAATTGATGAAGGAATCTACCTATTGAAGTTGAGTTGCAGAGCTCTAAAACTGCACTTCTATGGAGCAGTATAGGGCACGACTCTTGAATGTAATTATGTGGTTAGCTTCAGGGAAGATCAAAAAAGGTGAATTGATAGAAAAATTGGATTGAAAAAGGCTTGAGAATAGATTTTGAAGTTACTGAATTCTGAGTTGTGGGACAAGTTTGGCAGGGTGATTCTGGCTATTCAAGCTTGAGAAAATGAATGGGATTGCTCATGTATTTATAGGAGAAGAAAATGGGATTAAAATGAAGGGTGAATGATGCAATTTGCAGGGAATTTGTGTGGGTCTGCATCATGAAGAAAATGTGACTTCGCTTTTGTCAAAACTCATCCAAAACGCATGTCTTGATGCACTAATCTACTTGGGAAAGTTATCTAATCATGTTTAGACCCAAAACACGTGCTAGTTTGAGGTTTAGAGGTTGTAACATGAAATTCAAATTCTGACTTGCAATGAAACTTCAATTCCAAGTTACCACTTTTTAAACAATGGCATTCTCAGCTCAAGGGGTCTTAAGGCATGATTCTTGATGCTTTATAAAGATGAAGTTACAAGCTTTGCAGTGGAAAAAGAATGAAATCAAATGGATGCTTGAGCTGAAAGTTGTGTTGAGTCAAAGTTGGAGAAAAGAGTTGACTTTCCATACTTAGAAATATTTCAAGTTCTTCTTCAAAAATGACCTATAATGTCTTGCATCCAAACATGGCTTTCCACTTGGAATTTGCTCTGGACCAAAAAAGATGGCATGAAGTATATCTCTTGAATGACATTTTGAAACTTGAACCATTCAAAATCTCCAAAAATTGAGAGAGTTATGAATTGTTGAAGTTGGAAAAAAAGCATGAAATAACCTATTATCTTTTGCATCCTTAAGGCAACTTCCATCCATTTTATCACTTTGGACATAAAAGAAGGAATAAAGTTCACACCTTCAAGATGATTATGCAAAAAGAATGGGCTTAAGGTGATAAAAATTGACCAAGTTATGATCATTTGAAGTCACATATGGAAAATTGAGGATTCATCTAGAGGACTTGTAATCTTTCTTCCTCATGACAAATCCTTGAAATTTTTGAAGTGATTTGTTAATAACCCTTTGAAGATAAACATGTATTTGGAATCACTCAAAAATACCAAGAGATGAGCAAGATATATTCCATTGAAGTTCAAAACCCTAGCTCCTTAGATCAAGAGAATGCTTTGAGGAACTTTGACAATTTTGAACAAACTTCTTGTACCAACACACATGATTTGTAAATAGAAGTTGTTGAGGATGATAATGAGAACTCATATCCACAAAAACCACTTCCATATATTGAACATTGATAGAAATATGCACTTGTGACCAAATGGAATAAAATCTCGTCCAACCATGACAACTTCTCCAATCAATCCCTTGTGATTTTCAACCAAAGTTGATAACTTTGAAATGTGATGAACCAAAACAACATTGCCATGCCAATTCTTCCAAAACCAAGCCAATGGTGAGGTTTTAACTTCTCAAGCTTTATTGACTAGGGCATGGAAATAAACTCATGAACCCATGGGGTAACTTGTTAAATCCCATTGCCTTTACCTACATGGATAACAAGCAAGACAAACCAACATTGCATTTTATTTAGTTGAAAGAAGAAATCAAGACAAAAACAATATTCATGATCATAAAAGAACATAAGTCAAGGTGCTTGGTGATTCCTCAAAATGGCAAAGCTACATATAGGGAGGGAACCAAGAATCCTAGTGTGATCTTATTGTGAATGAATCAACATGGTATGATGAAAGGATCTTAGGGGCAAAAATTAGGGTACAACATCTGCAATCATCTATCTCATACCCAATCTTATCGCAATGAAAAAACCTCTTCACTTCCCCAGTACATGCATTAATTTGATGACCTGGCTTCCCACATTTGTAACATACGATGTTAGTAGGAGCACCTCCCCCATTGGTCCTCCTACCATCAGCAACCCTTTATTTTCCTTTGTCATTTAGATCATTGTAAGGTTTCCCACAATTTTGTTGTTGTTTGTCTCTCTTTTCAGTTATGGCCTTTTAGTGAGCCTTACTATCCTCTTCATAGATCCTGCAGCTATTCACCAAATCCAGAAATTCATGAATCCACTGATACCCAATTGCCTTCTTAATTTCTGAGCGCAATCCATTTTCAAACTTGACACACTTTGAAAATTCAACAGTCTCCTCATTGTAATGAGGATAATAGTTCGCCAATTCCACGAACTTGGAACCATATTCGGTCATCGACAACTCTCCCTATTTTAGCTTCAGAAATTCGATCTCTTTCTTCTCGTGGACATCTTCTGGGTAATACTTCCTCATGAACTCCTTGTAAAACACAACCCAAGTAATAGCGTCGCCTACGCCTTCCAGTCTTTGACGAGTGGTAACCTACCAGTCATCAGCCTCTCCTTCCAGCATATGCATACCAAAATGCACTTTTTGCGCCTCAGAACAGTCCATAACTCAAAAGATCATTTCAATTTCTTTGAGCCACTCATGTGCTCCTTCAAGATCATGCTTCCCTTTGAACTTAGGTGGATGGTTCCTCTGGAAAGTTTCCAAAGCACGAGATCCGTCGTTCCTTCCAGCATTATACTGTAGCCTGGGCCAAAGCATGCAGGGAAGTAGAAAGTACATTATTGTTCCTTCTAGCCATCAATTTGCTTTACATTACAACATCACACAATGGTTAGAAGAAACACATTGACAATATTTCACAGTCACACTATACTAATGACTCAACAACCTGGCCGGACCGACCGACCTACTCTGATACCAATTGTAACACCCCATTTTCCCATAAGAATAATTATATCAAGAAAAATTGAATATGTCAGAGTCTACGCATGGGATGTCACATAATTCAAAATTTCATAAAGTCTCAAATCACTTTATTACTTAACTTATTCATAGCAATCAACTATGCAGCGGAATAATTTAGTTTAATTATATTCCATATCATAAAGCCTCAACAATAATTAAAAAAACTCCACAAGCATGTGGTCCAGCATACGTATAAAAGTATGATATGTAACAAATAAAACAATACGAAAATATAACAAATTCCCAAATCTCGTGTTACGTATCAGAGAGACTCCTAAGACTCGATCAAGTAACACCCTCTTTAAGCACTCTTCAGGTACATGGTTATCTGTACTCCCGAGGAGCCCAAACACAACAACATAAAAGGGGTGAGAATTACATTCAATAAATATACGGTGAGTATAACATGCTAAGGAGTAGTAATTCACACAAATTCACACATCACATAACAATTCACAATGCAATACATTATTCACATCATATAACATCAGTTCAATAATAATGCAATACAATGAGACCGACATCAACTCAATGCATGTGCTACCATCAGGGCATAAGCCCCCAACATAATGCCAATTGGGAAACAATAGGGCATAAGCCCCCAACAATAAATGCATACACCATCAATCATGCAACATCACAACTATGGAATTATAAGGCATAATCCTACTACACTTTCCCATAAGGCCACCAATATCATCATCATCATGCCATATACATCATAGTATCCATAGTTCATCATAGAGCACATATCATCCTAACTTATCTCATAAGAATCTAAATCTACCTTATCCTAAGTATTGTAAATAAACACCCTTTTCCTCATTTTATTCCTCCTAAATATAGTTTATTTCGTTATCTATTCACCACTTTGAACGACACCACTTTTAAGAAAATTTGCACGGCCTTTCAGTTCTGCCATCTGTCGCTCAGTGACATCCTTTGTTGCCCGACGACGCTACCTTCATGCCTCCCTTCGCCTGGTGATGCTTGAAGCGACGCATTACATTAATTTTCTTCTTTTCTATCATTTCAATTGCTCCGTCTCATGCCGTGAAATGATCCCAAACATCACCATCTCCCAAAGACACAACCTTCGTCGCCCAACGATCCTGCACGAACAAGGTTTTCCTGTTGCGATTTCTATATAAACCAGTCCGATTATTCCCCATATTGGGAACTTCCAACCTCCAAATTTTGGTATGAAGCAATATTTTTACACATAACAACCTATAGAAATCATCTACTTCATCAACCTATTATTCTATAACAATTTTCTACATCTAAATCCTCCTTGTTTGTCATATTCATAAATCTATAATTCCTAGACCTATTATATTGATTCTTAATGCTTCCATATTTCTTTGGACACGAACGATATGGTTGAAACCTCGTTGGTGTTTGGACATGAACGCCGATGTGAGTGATAAATGATGGTATTGAGGAATAAATAAACAGTGTATAACTGTCTAATATAAGGCATATTTTCGAGTTATGAAAACCAATTCTAGCATGTTCTCGCCCCTCTCCAAGATATTTAATTTTCCATTCTTTATTTTTTCCATTCTCTTTAAATATAATTTTATAAACAAGCTTAGAAACGTAGTAACAATTGAATATCATAGATAGCACTAAATCCTGTGAAGACGATAAAAGATAATTACTCAAGTTTTTTCTTGAGAGCAACTTTACCGCAGCTGTCAACAAAATGACATTGTTACCGGGGATTGGTGTTTTTATTCGTTGCATCGCAATTGTTGTTACGTTTTTAAGCTATGTAAGTTTGCTCATATTATACATATACTTGTATTGTTTCACGTTTTCGAAAGTGTGGTTAGGTGCATAATTTTGGTTGGAGATCGAGGAGATGCAAAGTCGGAAGCAAAATCATTTGGTTCATCCAAAAAGAAGCAAAGTGATTGTTTATAAATATACAGATGTCAAGCAAATGACGAAAAACATGCATGTTTTATTCGCTTTCTTGTTTTTCCTTGGTATTAGTATTGGTAGAGTGGTGTAGTGGGCTAAGGAAGAAAGATTGGATCTATTTATAAATTTCTAAGCAGCTCTGAGACCACTTTTTGTGCTCTGCTACTTAATACTTCACTTTTTCTTTTCTTGTTCATTACACCATGTCTCTGTTGTGCGTATATATATATATATATATATATATATATATATATATATATATATATATATATATATATATATATATATATATATATATATATATATATAATATATATATATATATATATATATATATATATATATATATATATATTTAACGAGTTATTTTTGGGTTTGTCCAAGAGCTTGTTTTTTATTAGCTTGAGGGAGTTTTGGTGATTGTCGGATTTTGATCGTTCCAACTTGCCAATGCATGGTAATGATAAGAGTTTCAAGTTGTTACATTCCAAGGTATGTTTTTATCACTTTCTAGACTATAACATGATATTGAATCTTTATCTTTTTACAAATTCCATGTCATTCATTCTTTTGCTTTACTTGTTCATGAATTTAATCACTTTAGATCCACCCCCAAATGCGAGGAAGCTTTCCATTGTTCACTATATGAAGGTGTACCAACAATTCTTCGTTTATCTAGACTTTATTATGTTTAATATTTCATTTGTATTGATTGTATGAAAGCGTGAAAATTATCAAGACATTTTGTTTGATTTTGAGTATAACCACCAAACCAAAAGTAACTTACCTTGTGAGTGGGTGAGATTATGTTAACACCTTTGTGCATTAGTATTAGGATTCATATTGGTGTTGAGCTATGAACTTATTCATGAGTAAGTAGTTTATCATGGATTCTAACTTTGTTTCTAAGCCTTTGAACCATCAACCTTATATTATGCTGGATTTTTCCTTGCCTAACTAGTTTGGGAGTATTCATATCACTTTGTGTAGTTGTATTCAAGTTGGGGAGAATAGATGTTTGTTTGTTTATAAGTATTTTTCTTGAGGTTTTGAAAGAATAAGTTGGAAGTAGAAAGAGAAAAATATGAATAAACAAAATGAGAAAGAAAGAAAAATGCATTAAAAAAAAGAATGAGAAAAAGAATGAGAAAAGAAAAGAGAAAGTAATAAGATCAAGGTTTTTACACATAACAACCAATCCTAGCAATTTTGGTCTGAAGAAATATTTTTACACATAACAACCTACAGACATCATCTACTTCATCAACCTATTATTATATAACAATTTTCTACATCCAAATCCTCCTTGTTTGTCATATTCCTAAACCTATAATTCCTAGACCTATTATATTGATTCTTAATGCTTCTATATTTCTTTGGAAATGAACAATATGGTTCAAAACCTCGTTGGCATTTGGACATGAACGCCGGCGTGAGTGATAAATGATGGTATTGCAAAATAAATAGACAGTGTATAACTGGCTGATATAAGGCATATTTTCGAGTTATGAAAACCAATCCTAGCATGTTCTCGCCCCTCTCCAAGATATTTAATTTTCCATTCTTTATTTTTTCCATTCTCTTTAAATATAATTTTACAAACAATCTTAGAAAAGTAGTAACATCGAATGGCATAGATAGAACTAAATCCTGTGAAGACGGTAAAAGATAATTACTCAAGTTTTTTCTGAGAGTAGCTTTACCACAGCTGTCAACAAAATAACATTGTTATCGAGGATTGGTGTTTTTATTCGTTGCATCGCAATTGTTGTTACGTTTTTATGCTAAGTACGTTTGTTCATATTATACATATACTTGTTTTGTTTCACGTTTTCTAAAGTGTGGTTAGGTGCATAATTTTGGTTGGAGCTCGAGGAGATGCAAAGGCGGAAGCAAAGTCATTTGGTTCATCCAAAAAGAAGCAAAGTGATTGTTTATAAATATACATATGTCAAGCAAATGACGTAAAACATGCATGTTTTATTCGCTTTCTTGTTTTTCCTTGGTATTAGTATTGGTAGAGTGGTGTAGTGGGCTAAGGAAGAAAGATTGGATCTATTTATAAATTTCTAAGCAGCTCTGAGACCGCTTTTCATGCTCTACTACTTAATACTTCATTTTTTCTTTTCTTGTTCATTACACCATGTCTCTGTTGTGCGTATATATATATATATTATATATATATTATATATATATATATTTAATATAGTATATATATATATATTATATATATATATATAATATATATATATATATATATATATATATATATATATATATATATATATATATATATATATATATATATATATATATATATATATATATATAGTCTTAATGAGTTATTTTTGGGTTTGTCCAAGAGCTTGTTTTTTATTAGCTTGAGGGAGTTTTGGTGATTGTCGGATTTTGATTGTTTCAACTTGCCAATGCATGGTAATGATAAAGATTTTAAAGTTGTTACATTCCCAAGGTATGTTTTTATCACTTTCTAGACTATAACATGATATTGAATCTTTAGCTTTTTACAAATTCCATGTCATTCATTCTTTTGCTTTACTTGTTCATGAATTTAATCACTTTAGATCCACCCCCAAATGCGAGGAAGCTTTCCATTTTTCACTATATGAAGGTGTACCAACAATTCTTCGTTTAGATAGATTTTATTATGTTTAATATTTCATTTTTATTG